>ML793619.1:311424-331198 GCA_009831015.1 Picea engelmannii | reverse complement strand
TTCTCTTTCTCCATCTCTCTCCCACCTCTCTCTCTCTCTCTAACTATGATTCTCATTATCCCTCTTTCTCACCCCCCCTCTCTCTCCCCCCCTCTAGCAATCTCTCTGTCTTTCCCTCTCCCTCTATACCCCACTCTTCATGTCCTCTCTCTCTCTCTCTCTCTCCATCCCACTCTCCCTCTCTAGGCCCTCTCAATATCTCCCCCTCCTGCCCTCATTCCCCCATCTCTCTCTCTCTCTCTCTCACACACACACACACTCCTATCCCCCATCGACTCTCTCTCTCTCTCTTTCTCTCCCTCCATAGAGAGAGAGAGAGAGAGAGAGAGAGAGAGAGAGAGTAGGGGAGGTAGGGAGATATGGGGTGGGAGGGAGGAGGGTGGAGAGATAGGGTAAGAGAGGGGGAGGGGAGAGGGATGAAGAGAGGGATAGAAAGGAAGAGATAGAGAAAAAGAGAAATGAAGCTGAGTGAGCGAGATAGAGGTAGAGAGTGAGAGCAAGGGGCCTAGAGAGGGAGAGAGAGATGGATGGAGATAGAGAGAGAGAGGAAGAAGAGTTGGGTAGATAGGGAGAGGGAAAGATTTCTAGAGAGAGAGAGAGAGAGAGAGAGAGAGAGAGAGGAAGAAGGGAGAGAAATATATGGAGAGAGAGAGAGAGAGAGATGAAGAAGGGAGAGAAATATATGGAGAGAGAGAGAGAGAGAGAGAGAGAGAGAGAGAGAGGGGAAGAGATAGGGGGGGAATGAAGGACAAAAGGAGAGAGAGAGAGTGTGGAAATGGGRGGTGATGGAGAGAGAGAAAGAGAGGGAGGGTGAGAGTGGGAGAGAGAGAGGGGGGAGAGAAAGAGGGAGGGGGAGATATAAAGTGAGTAAGTTAGTGAGAGAGAGAGGTCAACAAGTGAGAGTGAGAGAGAGTGAGAGAGAGAGAGGTTAATAAGTGAGAGTGAGAGAGTGAGAGAGGTCAAAGAGAAAGGGTAAGATATAGGGAGGGAGGGAGAGAGGGGTAGAGTGAGAGAGGGGGGGAGAGAGAGTGAGTGAGTGAGAGAGAGTGTTTGGTAGGGAGTGAGAGATGGGGAGAGAGAAAGAGGGAGGGAGGGAGCGAGGGAGGGTGGTAGATGCAAGAGAGAGAGAGAGGGGGCGGGGGCAGAGGCAAGGGAGGGAGACAAAGAGAGATAAAAGTTGGGGGAGAGAAGGAGGGGGAAAGATCGATCGAGAGAGAGAGAGGGGGGGTGAAGGGAGACAATATAAATTAGGAGAGAAAGCAAGAGAATGTGTGTGTGTGTGTGAGAGAGAGAGAGAGAGAGAGAGAGAGATCAGGGGGGAACAATAGGGGAGAGAGAGGGGGGGAAGAGGGACATAAGGAGAGAGGGGAAGAGGCAGAGAGGGAGAGGGAGATGGAGATGGAGAGAGAGGGGGGAGAGTTAGAGAGAGGCATAAGGAGAGTGAGGTTGGAGAGAAAGAGAGGAAGATAGAGGGATGGAGGGAGAGAGGGGCAGAGGGGGGGAGGGAGAGAGAGAGAGAGAGAGGGAATTTATTTGTGTTAAAAGGAACATGCGCGCTTTTCTTGCTGCTAATAACGTGTGCACGTTCCTAAAGCACGAACGTTATTTGAATTTCAATTTTTTTTTGGGCGGGACTGACAACTCTAGCATACATGTTTGCTGAGTTGGTTGCCTCAGATTTAGGTTCGAGATGAAAAACCTAGTGGTTTCGTCTGCAAATACATAAAAACCTCCATTTTATGAATTCTTTTCCATATTTCTGTTTTTGACATTATTTTTCTATAGGCTACACAATTCAATTATTACCGAAACTGCATATACAGATAGAGTTAGATGTGTAGATTCCAAATATACATTTTTTTTTAATTAATAATGTTTATTATTTTTAATATGTTTTTGTCTTGACATATATCAAAATCCTAGAATATATACCTCTCTTATTTTTTCTATATTTTTTTTTCATCTTCACCATTTCTTGAATGATTTATATGCGACACTAGAGGAGACCGATATCTACGATTTAAAAATAAATAAATCGTTTTGATCATGTTAAGACCTTCTTATATAAAATTGAGATATGTTCACTTTGATAATTTAAAAAAAATATAAAATTAATATTATAAATTTCCAAAAAATATACAACACAAGAAAAATGGGTTCTCTACAAGTATACAAGTTTTTGGAATGAAATTCCATCGTTAAGGTACAACACCTACACGAGAAAAAAACATATACCTTATATTTTGTTGGAAAAATAAGATATCATTGTTAGAAAAAATAAAATTTGACATAGGTATTCACAAGTTCTATGAATAAAAGTTGTATATTCAGAAAGCTAATTAAATTTCCTATGTTTCATCTTATTACACCATATTCAAATTCATTGTAAAGGTACCTTGAGTAATCCCTTCAAGTTAAGAGATTGTTGTTTTTCCAAGTTTGCATTGCCACTAATGTATCATGAGAGACCATCATTAATTTGCACACACACACACACACACACACACACACACATATATATACTTAAAAGCATTGAGATATCAAAAAAGTTAAAATTTTTTGTTGTTAATGTTTGGTGATTATCAACATAAGAAAAATATTTTATGTGTGTAAACTAAATATTAACATGTGAAACATTTTTTTATATCAATTTATTTTTTAAGTAAGAAAAATTTGCATAGTTATGCATATAAATATAGTTTTTATTAATATAATTTTAGAATCTTAACATATAGTTCTATTATTGATAACATTTTCCCTAAAACACTCTCATCCAAGACTGTATGCATATGCATAAAAATATTCTATTATTTATAACATTGATAACTATTTGAAGTGCAGAGTTGTCTGACTGTATGCATATGCATAACAATATTCTATTATTGATAACATTGATAACTATTAGACTAAGTGTTGGTTGTGCGGGGAATATACCTGTGTGGAGGTGTGGAAGCTATATATGTGCAGACTATATCTCTGTGTCGAAGATGTATATGTATGGAATGTATATATGTTTAACAATATTTTTTAAGTTAAGCATATGCATAAAAACATTTTGTTCACTTTATATACTTATTTTTTAATATATGTATATGCGTAAAAGCATTGAGATATCTAAAAAGTGAAAATCTTTTGTTGTTAATGCTTGTTGATTATCAACAAAAGAAAGTTGTTTTATGTAACAATTTTATGCGTGTAAAATAAATATTAATATTTAGAACATTTTTTTATATAAATTTATTTCTTAAGTAAGAAAAAATTGCATATTTATGCATATAAATATATTTTTATTAATATAATATTAAAATATTAACATCTAATTCTATTATTCATTACATTTTCTCTAAGACACTCTCATCGAAGACTGTATGCATATGCATAACAATATTCTATTATTGATAACATTGATAACTATTTGAATTGCGGAGTTGCGAGATTGTATGCATATGCATAACAATATTATAATATTTATAACATTGATAACTATTTTAAATGCGAAGTTGCAGAAGTGTATGCATATGCATAACAATATTCTATTATTGATAACATTGATAACTATTAGACTAAGTGTTTGTTGTGCGGAGAATATACTTGTACGAAGGTGTGGAAGCTAAATCTGTGCATACTATATGTGTGTACCGAAGATGTATCTATGCGAAAGATATATA
Organism: Picea engelmannii; assembly: GCA_009831015.1. Taxonomy (NCBI): domain Eukaryota; kingdom Viridiplantae; phylum Streptophyta; class Pinopsida; order Pinales; family Pinaceae; genus Picea; species Picea engelmannii. The sequence continues at coordinate 327,530 of ML793619.1, read as the reverse complement.
TGTCTACCAATATTTTTTAAGTTAAGCATATGCATAAAAACATTTTGTTCATTTTATATACTTATTTTTTAATATATGTATATACGTAAAAACATTAAGGTATAGAGAGTTATTTTGTGTGTAAAATAGATATTAATATTTAAAACATTTTTTTATATTAATTTATTTTTTAAGTAAGAAAAATTTGCATATTTATGCATACAAATATAATTTTAAAATATTAACATATAATTCTATTATTGATAACATTCCCTCCTAAGACACTCTAATCCAAGAGTGTATGCATATGCATAATAATATTATATTATTGATAACATTGATAACTATTTGAAGTGCGGAGTTGCGGGACTATATGCATATGCATAACAATATATATATATATATATATATTTTACAAAAATTGACAATTTTTTATATATAAAGGGCGCGACCGAGGTCGCTTAGTACAAAAGAGGATGCTGGTATAGGAGACCAACTACATAATTTTCATCAGAGTCTTACTACAAGGAGTTTTCACTGATTCTACTAGAGAGATCTATTCTTATTCTAAATTATCTTGTTGGGGAAGAGCTCGTCTTTTTAGTTGACTTGCAAGCTTGACTTCGTGTGACCATTGGTTGTGAGGGTGCATGTGTTTTCTTCTTCTTTCCAACTTCCATCCACTCATTTGCCGATGATAGGGTGTTTGAGATGCCTATGATTCCTTGATTGTCTTGAAGTGGATCTTCTTGCTTTCCCTGAATTGGATTCTCAGCTACCTTAGCTTGAACTGCTAATGCTTCAGCTTTGATAGCCTCATATGCCCAACTTGCTAGAGGGATGAAGTTGGGGAGATCCTGCCTAACTTTGCCCAAATCTGGAGAATCCAAAGGCTCTTTTATTGCGAGCTTCCGAGGTGTTTCTTGCTTCCTTTTGAGATGTTTGATGATCTCTGAAGTAACATTGAGCTCCTCTATTTCATATTTTGAGCCATCCAAAGCATGGATTGGATTTGGAGAGTCCCCAATGGAGGGAGTGGAGCTAGCTTGAGCCTCCTTGATACCTTCCATGGGAGTGTCATCAGATGAAGAAACATCCTTGGATATTAATTGATGATCAATGCGGGATCCAACCCAACAAGTTGATTTTCTTTGTTTTCGGGCTTTCGCAGGGCCCCTGGGACATTGAGCTGCAAAATGTCCCGTGGAAAAACATGCTCGACATCGTAAAGCTATTTTTTCATAATCCATATTTTGAGTCCACGAGTAATTATCTCCCGTCAGATTGATTTCGTCCGGAAACCCTTTGCTAAAATCCATTTCTACACAGATCCTAGCATACGTGCAGATGCTGTATTTTTCTGTTTCAGGGAATCTGTAATGGAACCTTCCTAAAGCATTCTTGATGGAGCGGAGAGAAGATAAGCCCCAAAGATGCAGGGGAAAGTTTGGGAGCCAGCCCCAAATAGGGGCTGAAGACAAAGAGTCTTTTGAAGGATCAAAAGAAGGAGTCTAGGGTTTCATGCATAAACCAGATCTACCCCAGAACCAGGGGCCTGAGCTAATGATCAAATCTCTATCTTCTTTAAGATCAAACTGATCCGGATTTTATGAGCAGAACGAAAATAATACAGATTATTAACAAGTGCTTAACACAAAATAACAGAGATACAATAAAACTGGTTTTCTATTCAATAACGAAATAAGTTGAAACTGTAAAATGCAACGGAAACAAGCTTGCTGGAATGGTGGCGACTTATCTCTGAGAAGAGATGTGATGGCAACGTGCATTTGCAAGAAGAAGGTTACAATGAGGCTCTGAAGGCTTTTTTACAATAAGCAAGAATGACAAAAACCCTAGACATCAAAAAACCTAACCCTAGGAGATGAAGCGCCAAAAGTCATGTGGGCCCCGTTTGGGTAAGCTAGTACATCAACTTCCCGGGGTCGTAACTTTTGCATATGATCTCCGTTTTGCGCGTGATAGCCCGTTGGAAAGGTATCGTCGAGGAGATTCATTTTGGGGGCTCAATAATGCAATTGACAATCATTGAGGAGATCGATACCGAAAAAACTTCATTTAGGCCCTCAAAATGGCCCCGAAACTAAAAATTGCTAGAAATAGTAAATTGCCAAAAATGTCAGAAAACTGTTTTGAGCCAGTTGGAAAAGGTGGGTGGCCACCGATATCCATTTGGATCAATCCTCCCTCCTTAGGAAGAAATGGTATCCATTGCGTTGAGGTCCCCCATTAGATGAGGACATTTATGCTAAATTTGGCTCTGCGTGAGCCACTTGCCTTGGTGCAGGAGTTGCCCTGCTTTGACGACTCGATAAAGATGGATCCTTTGTTGTTGAGTGCCCTTGATCTGTCTGTCCACAATCTGATCATTGGATGCCTGTTGTATGCAGTCGGGGTTGAGCTCTGTTGGTGTCAGCTGTTTTTCTACTTCTGAGTTGTCCAATAATGGTGGGAAATAAGGGCGAAGGAGATCCACGTTGAACGCTGGGTGCAGGCCAAGGAAAGGAGGAATGTTGAGCTCAAAAGAATTATCCCCCATGGCCTTGGTGATAGTGTATGGTCCATAATGAAGTGGGTGAAGCTTTCGATGGGGTCCTATAAGGCGTTATTTCTGCAAGTGCAACCAAACTTTGTTGCCCACCTGAAACTTATGCGGCACCCGATGTTGATCATGGCGCTGTTTGTACTTGTCATTGGACTTCTGTAGGATATCCTGAACCTGTTGGCGGATGTGCTGGATCCGCTCAATGAACCGGGTGGCTTTTTCAGCTTCATTTGGAGCAGGAGATGAGTCAGTCGAGGTGACCACAAGGGGAAGTGCAACATCTATGGGACCCAATGGTTGGAATCCCAACCCCACTTGAAAGGGGCTGTGGCTGGTTGAGATATGCAAGGCTCGGTTGTAGCTATGCTAGACAAAGGGAAGGCTCTCATCCCATGTGCGAGGGTTCTTTGAATTATACATGCGAAGGATATGCACAATCATTCGATTTACAACCTCGGTTTGGCCATTTGTCTGGGGGTGGAAGGCCGTGGATTTGGTGAGCTTGGTGTCCAGCAGTGACCAGAGGCTCGACCAGAATGTGCTAAGAAATCGACTATCCCGATCTGAGATAATGGTTTGTGGGATTCCAAAATGCACCCAGACTCGTTCAAAGAAGAGCTTGGCAGTGGCCTCTGCTGTGATGCTCTTCTTCCAGGCAGCCAGAATCGCCATCTTAGAAAAACGATCAACAACCACAAAAACACAGTCATTTCCCCGCTTGGTGGATGGGAGGCCCGACATGTAGTCCATTGAGATGGATTCCCATGGCCTGTCAGGAGTAGGAAGAGGGGTGTACAGGCCCTGTTTCTTAGTGTTCGGTTTGGCAATAGCGCAGGCAGTGCAGAACTTGATACACTTGCTGACCTCCTGTCGAAGTTTCGATTAGTAGAAATGTTTCTGTAGCATCACCACTGTCTTTTCGACGCCGAAGTGTCCTGCCACCTGACTATAGTGGGCTTCCTAGATCAGCTTCGCTTGCTCACTTGATGGAACACAGATATGGCCTAGATGACACAACAATCCATCTTAAAGATGGAAATTATCGACAACTGCATTTGCACCCAACATTTGGTAGGTGGTGGCAAAGTCAGGGTATGTCTCATAGAGTTGGGGCCATCTAGATGTCTCATGGCCGCAAGAGTCTAGCACCGTGGTGAGTGCTGCGACTGGCGGTCTACTGAGGCAATCAGCGACGCAATTGGTGCTTCCTGTTTTATATTTGATGTTGAGGTGGAATTGTTGCAAGTATGTGGACCACTTTTGATGGCGGTCATTCTGTAGTTTTCCCTGTGTCTGCATGAACTGCAGTGGCTTATGATCAGTGTGGATGACTGTCTCCTTCCCAAGAAAGTAATGTCTCCACTGGCGGCATGCTTGCACAATTGAGTACATTTCTTTGTCGTAAGTAGGGTACTTACGGACAATATCTGACAGTGTCTCACTATGATAGGCCACGGGGTGGCCGTGCTGAGTGAGAACGGTGCCCACAACATAGTCTGAAGCATCTGTCTCGATCTCAAAGGGATGCTGCAGGTCTGGTAGTGAAAGTACTGGGGATGAGCACAAGCGCTGCTTCAAATCATCGAACGCTTGTTGTTGGGACCTACCCCACACAAATTTCGCCTTACCACCACCCCTGTTTATTTGGTTGAGGGCCGATGCAATATGGGAGAAACCCAACACGAACCTGCGGTAGAAACTAGCAAGTCGCAAGAATCTCCAAAGCTTAGTGAGTGTTGTTGGGGCTGGCCAGTCACGGATGACTTGGATCTTGGCTGGATCCACATGTACGCCATGCTGATCAATGATGTAGCCCAGGTAATGGACCCTGTCCATGCCGAATGAGCATTTTTCCAGGTTGGCGTATATCTTGTGCTGCCGCAGGGTGTGCAGAACCTGTTGAATATGCTGCAAGTGTTCGGCCCAAGTCTTGCTGTAAATTAGAATGTCATCCAAATACACCACTACAAAATTATTGGTGACTGGTCGTAGGATATCGTCCATCATCCTCATGAAAGTGGCTGGAGAATTTGTCAAACCAAAGGGCATGACCAACCATTCAAAAAGTCCTTCCTTTGACTTGAAGGCGGTCTTCCATACATCTGTCTGTTCTATTGGGACCTAGTGGTAGCCAGACTTTATATCAATCTTACTGAAGTATTTGGCCCTTGTGAGTTGATCAAGGAGGTCATCGATTCGGGGAATCAGGTACTGGTTTCTGACAATGATTTTATTCAGAGCCCGGTAATCAATACAGAGTCACCAGGTTCCATCTTTCTTTTGTACCAGCACGATTGGGCTCTCGCAAGGTGATGATTTGGGGTGGATGTGCCCCTTGTGGAGCAGTTCTTGGATCTGTCGCTTGATCTCCTCATTCTCTAACAAAGAGCAACGATAGACTGACCCATTGGGCAGCTGTGCGCCGGCGGTCAGATCGATGGGGTGCTTGACCTGGCAGTGCAGAGGTACTCCTGTAGGTGAGGAGAAGATATCCGAGTATTCTTCCATGACCTTATCTACTTGCTTCTGCTGTGTGGAGAGGTCGGCCACAGAGACCCTGGATGTGGCTGCAATCTTTCGCTTATTCTGAAAGTGAATCACGAAGAAGACAAACTTCCCCGTCTGAGAGATGACCTTCCTGCATTGCTTAGCAAAGATCAAGGAAATAGCACTAGGTGGGACTGCCTTGGGTATCCTGTACAATTTCTTGTTAAAAGTAATAATAACACTATGAGGCCTAGACTCATATACAACATGACATTTCCATAAATAAGGTTGGCCCAAAAGAACATCACAAACTTCGACAGGAGAAACATCACACAATACCTCGTCTTTGAAGGGCTTGATATCGTACGACAGTCGACATTGTTGGCTGACGTGGAGATCGCTTCCTTGGTGGAGCCATCCAATGGTGTAGGGTTGTGGGTGCGACGTTGTTGGCAGGGCCAACCGCTTGAAGACCTCTGCTGAGATGAGGTTCTTCTGGCTACCACTATCAATGATGAAGTGTAGCGGGGTGCCTTTTACCCACATATGTTAATGGAAGAGGCACTCTCCTTCTTCTGGCTTGTCTGGTTCACCAGGCTGGAGCTTGGTGGTAGCAATGGTGGCACTAGGTTCCGCGTCAATGATCTGTCTTCCCCTTTCTAGTTCTATTTCAGAGTCAAAATCTGCATCAGATTCAGAGGCTTTCACTTCGGCCACCAGTGACTGCTTTGAGCGGCAGTCAACAGTGTTATGCCAAGGGCTCTTATGGAAGTCACACCACTTCCCAGTATCTTTCTTTGTCTTTCCGATATCCTTCTTTGCTTGCGGCTTGTACTGGTTGTCTTGATATTGTCCATCTTTGCTCTGTCCTTTGTTTGGTGGGTTGGGGCTGCCCTTTCCTGGCTTTTGTTGTGAGGGGTTCCTAGGCCCAAATTGTCGCGTCTTTTGTTTGAGCTTCTGCTTGATTTTGACGACATATTGGTAGGCCGCGCCCAAGGATGAGATGTCCAGAAATTCTATTTCGGTTTGGATGTATCTATGCAGAGCACTGCAATACTTGAGCACCATATGTCGCTCCGAATCTTTGATACCCAACTTGGTGCGCAAGGTATGGAAGATATTTGTGAAATCTGGCACTGCTTGGTCTCTTTCTTGCCGCAGTGTGGTCCATTTGGTATATAGGTCGTCATAACTTCCGACAGGGTAGTATTGTTCCTTAATAACATCCCTGAAGGATTCCCAGGTGGTCGTGACTAAAAATAATGAGGTTTCCTCTGTTTCCTTTTGCTCGCAGAAAGTTTCCCACCAATCTTTGACATGGGGAATGGCTTTGAGGAGTGCAAAAGTAATCTTTTCTTTATTCGAAAATTTATGAACAAAAAAATACCCTTCTAGTAGATTCAACCACTTGTCTATAGAATCTGCGTCTATCTGACCTTCAAATATAGGAATATCAAAGTTTATTTGTACCTTGAAGGGGGTGGCGCCTCCGTTCGAAGAAGATGCGTCGCCTGTTGGTAGTCGCCAAAGGATTTGCACGAAACTATCCATCATCTCGTTCCTCTGTTGCGTGAGGGATTCCTCAATCAACAGTTTGAAAGGATCTCCTGTCCCGTCATCTTTCTTTTCTCCTGCCATGGGAGGTCGCTTGGGCGTGCCAGAGCTTCTGTCCTCAAGAGAAACAAGCTTGAGACCCAACTCTTTGTACTTCGACCTCGTTGGGGACATGCATTAAGACGACAAGGAGCAGACCGCTCTGATACCACTGATCTGGATTTTATGAGCAGAACGAAATGAATACAGATTATTAACAAGTTCTTAACACAAAATAACAAAGATACAGTAAAACTGGTTTTCTATTCAATAACGAAATAAGCTGAAACTGTAAAATGCAACGAAAACAAGCTTGCTGGAATGGTGGAGGCTTATCTCTGAGATGATATGTGATGGCAGCGTGCATTCGCAAGAAGAAGGTTACAATGAGGCTCTGAAGGCCAATTTACAATAAGAAAGAATGCCAAAAACCCTAGACATCCAAAAACCTAACCCTAGGAGATGAAGCGCCAAAAGTCATGTGGGCTCCGTTTGGGTAAGCTAGTACATCAACTTCCCGGGGTCGTAACTTTTGCATACGATCTCCGTTTTAGGAATGTGATAGCTCGTTGGTAAGGTAGAGGAGATTCATTTTGGGGGCTCAATTATGCCTTTGGCTATCAATGAGGATCTCGATACTGAAAAACCTTCATTTAGGCCCTCAAAATGGCCTCGGAAGTAAAAACTGCTAAAAATTGTAAATTGCCAAAAATGTCAGAAAACTGTTTTGAGCCAGTTGGAAAAGGTGGGTGGCCACCGATATCCATCTGGATCACAAAATCAACAATGAAAAAACCTTGAGCATAAGGGTGAATGAAGACATCACCTTTCAGATCTGGTGACCAGGATCTCAAAATCCAATTGTGAAGATCGACAAATCGAAGCCATAGGCCATTAAAACGACAGATGAGTGTTGTGGAGCTGAGATGAGCTAATTGTGAATAACGTCCTTCCTCAAAGAGATGGTAGGTTGAATAGCCTCATGCACCAAGATTGACAAAGGGTTTAAATTCCTCTTGACAACGGTCTGGAACAAGCTGTCCTGGAAGACGTCAATAGTAGGGGGAGATCCCTTGGAAGAACTCCCCGTCGGCCCACCAGAGGGAAGGGTAGAACCAAATCCTAGAAGAGAGGAACTAAGGCCAAGAGCACCAACGGATGACAGAGCCTCCATTGCTGAACTTGCAAATCCCCACACACACAGGGCGACCACTAGCAACAAGGGGGGGGGGCAGGGTTAAACCCTAGCCGCATAAACCAGATCGTCAGAAGGGCACCGCACGCACCTGCTCACCGCGCAGCCCATCGCTCACCCCATAACAAAATTTTATTATTGATAAAATTGATAACTATTAGACTAAGTGTTGGCTATGCGTGGGATATACCTGTTCGGAGGTGCAAAAGCTATATCTATGTGGACTATATGTCTGTGTTGAAGATGTATCTATGCATAATATATGTTTGTGCCAAAGATATATCTGTGTGGAAGATATATATGTTTAAGAACATTTTTTAATTTAAGCATATGCATAAAATAATTTTGTTCACTTTATGAACTTATTTTTTAATATATGTATATGTAAAAGCATTAAGATATCTAAAAAATTAAAAGACTTTGGTGTTACTGTTTGTTGATTATCAACTTTTACAGGTTGTTGGCGTGACATTTGTTGGGTATGTGTTATATTCTTTGCATGTGTGTGTGTGGGCACGTCAGTTTCAACAACTGTGTCTGATGATCCCTCTGGTAGTTCTCTTTGTGTCATGTGCATCGGGTGCTTCCTAGGGGGGACGAGTATGCCCCCCCCTGGTTATGCATAGCATTTGGCATCGGGCGGTAGCCCGGGGCAGTGCCCCGATTTTTTTTTTTTTTTGGGCGGTTTTTGCTATTTTTAGTGGTTTTTTAAATTAATCCCAGATTAAGGGATTAGTGTTTTGGTATCTACGGAATACCTAAGAACATTGTATATATTGTATGGTGAATGGTGAAATTCGATATAGTGAATATAAGAGAGGTTTTCCGGTATAAATCTCTATGTACTATGTGTATGAGCCATTGATTAAATTCTGTTTTGCTTAAGAATCTATACACATTTCTTTACTTCATAGGTTTAAAACTTACATGTGGTATTAGAGCTCGTTTTTGGCTTCAGAGGGACGCCTTTGTTGCTGAGAGTTTTGCTCAGTCTTGATAAATCAAGTTTATCTTGGGTCTATGATAAACCTGGGTTTAGTGGGAGCTTTTGCCGTGGTTATTCGAGTGTAGAAAGAGGAATGGCGAGCTCTTCTAGAATCGAGATAGAGAAGTTCAACGGTAAAAACTTTGAACTATGGAAGATTAAGATGGAGGACCTTCTTGTAGACAAAGAACAATGGATCACTGTGGATCCTGGTACATAGCCTACTGGTACGCAATCTACTGGCATATAGACGACTGGTACACAACCTACTAGTACACAAACTACTAGTACACCACCTACTGGTATGTCAAAGGAAGATCGGGAGAAGTTGGACAGAAGAGAAAGGAGTAGTATTCAACTTTGCCTGGCAGATTCGATGTTGTTGAATGTCTCAGGAGAATCTAAAGCCAAGGAACTATGGGATAAGTTAGGGAATTTGTATCAATCAAAGTCCCTGGTAAACAAGTTGTTTCTTCGAAAGAAGCTGTATCATCTTAGGATGGAAGATGGAGATTTTGTGACAGAACATCTAAATGCCTTTAATACTCTGGTAAGTCAACTTGTCTCTGTTAATATTATGATTGCAGAAGAAGATAAGTGTATTACTTTGTTATGTTCTTTGCCAGATTCTTGGGATAATCTGGTTGTAGCAATTGGTAGTACCACTCAATCTACATTTAAGTATGAGGATGTAGTTGCATCCTTGTTATCTAAAGAGATGAGGCAGAAAAGCATGGATGGTCATAGCACATATGCTTTATTTGTAAGACGTCGTACCCAAGACAAGAATCCTGGTAAGTCTTCGGGGGGGAGACCTAAATCTACAGGTAGATCTAAGTCTCCAGGAAAATATTTGAGGAAATGCTGGAAGTGTGGTAAAACATGGAATTATAAGAAAGATTGCAAGTCTAAAAAGGTTGATAAACCAAAGGGGCCTGATAGTACCTCTTCCATAGAGGCGAAAACCTCCACTGAAGAAGGAGGTGATGTTTACCTGGCATCTACAGGTACACATGCATATCGTGATGTATGGTTGACCGATTCAGGTGCGTCATACCATATGACTCTTCACAGGGAGTGGTTCTCTGAATATGAAAAATACGATGGTGGTGATGTATTCCTAGGAGATGACTCGACAACCAAAATCATGGGACATGGAAGGGTTAATTTGCTGGAAGGATTAGAACTCTCCTTGGGGTTCTGCACATTCCAAAACTAGCCAGGAGCCTAATATCTGTAAGCAAGTTGGATGATGCAGGAGTGGATACTATATTGGGAAAGGGCACTTGCAAGATGGTACGAGGAGAAATGGTGTTGATGAGGGGAGTTCGGTGTGGAACACTATACAAGTTGTTGGGAAGCACATATACTAATGGGTGTAACAGTTCTATTGTCCCTTAGAAGAGAAATGAAGGAGAAAATACCAATACTGTCCCTGAAAAGAAGACCATGTTGTGGCATCAAAGGTTGGGGCATATTGGAGAAAAGGGCCTTCGAACACTACATGATAAAGGTATGGTTGAAGGTATGTCTAATTGCACTCTGGATTTTCATTTATGTGAACATTTCATATATGGTAAACATAATCGAGTAAGATTCCCATCTGGTGCTACAAGAGCAAAGGGAATCTTAGAGTTGATACACACTGATGTGTTTGGACCTGTTCCTGTTCCATCCCTAGGTAAATCTGTGTATTATGTTTCATTCATAGATGATTTCTCAAGGAACACATGGATTTATTTTCTTATAAATTGAATATGAGGTATTTTATAAATTTAAAGAGTTTAAGGCCCTGGTAGAAAGCATACAAAAAATAAAATAAAGGTATTGAGAACAGATAATGGTGGAGAATTATGCGGAAATGAATTCGAAGAATTTTGTAAGAAGTGTGGTATAGAAAGGTAGAAGACTACTCCATACACACCTCAGCAGAATGGAGTTGCAGAAAGGATGAACAAGACATTGATGGAAAAATAAAGGAGCATGCTCAGCGGTGCTGAGTTAGGACAAGAATTCTGGGCAGAGGCAGTGGGTACAACATGTTACTTGGTCAATCGATCAACTTCATCAACGTTGGATGATAAAATTCCACACGAGGTATGGAATGGAAAGAAACCATCTCTTCAACATCTTAGAGTGTTTGGTTGTGATGCTTATGTACATGTACCAAAGGAAAATAAGAGTAAGTTGGATAAAAACGCTGAACAATGTATCTTTATTGGTTATAAAGATGGCGTGAAAGGTTATAAGCTTTGGAACCTAGAAACCAAGAAGACTGTTTATAGTCGAGATGTTGTTTTTAGATAGGTAAAAGATGTTTCCAAACATGAATTCCTACCAAGGCCATAAGAACCTGAGAAAATAGAGTTGGAGTTGGATGATGCAAAATCTGAATCATCTGAAGAAGATGAAGCAGCAGAAGAAGAAGAACTTCATACCCCAGTATTGAGGAGATCAGTGAGATAAATAAGGCAACCAAAAAGGTATAGTCCACCTGATTTCTGTTCCAATTTTGCTTTATCTATTACTGATGATGATCCCAAAACTGTCAGGGAAGCAATGAGTTCAGAGGATAGTAAACTCTGGAAGAAGGCCATGGTTGAAGAAATGGATGCCTTGGATAAGAATGAGGCATGGGATATAGTTGAGTTGCCAGCTGGAAGAAAATATGTTGGTAGAAAATGGTTGTTTAAGAAGAAGTTTAATGCAGAAGGAAAAGTGGAGAAATATAAAGCTCGGTTATTAGCAAAAGGTTATTCCCAGGTAGAGGGAATTGACTTTGGTGAGATTTTTTCTCCTGTTGCTAAGTTAATTTCTATTAGATTTCTTTTATCTATTGTTGCTTCTTTTGATCTTGAAGTGGAACAGATGGATGTGAAGACAACATTCCTACATGGGGATCTGGAAGCAGAAATATACATGAAGCAGCCATAACGCTTTGTAGTGAAGGTAAAGAAAGAGCTGGTCTGTAAGCTAAAGAAGTCACTATACGGTCTAAAGCAATCACCTAGGATGTGGTACCAAAAGTTTGACACATACATCCTTAGATTGGGATTTGTGAGAAGCATGGTTGATCACTGTGTATATTCCAAGTAGGTTGGTAATCACTTCATTTATGTAGTGTTGTATGTTGATGACATGTTGTTGGTAGGAAATAACATGGATGTTATCAAGGAGGTGAAATCACAGCTATCCTCCAAATTTGACATGAAAGATCTCGGTGCTTCTAACTTCATTCTGGGAATGGAAATTAAAAGAGATCATGCAAGCATGTAACTCTGGTTGAATCAGAGAAAATATGTTGAGACGATATTGCAGAGGTTTAATATGAATGGAAGTAAAATGGTCAAGGTTCCTATTCCTATAGGTGTAAAGTTATCTGCAGATCAGTGTCCCAAGACATAGGAAGAAGAAGAGGACATGTCCCATGTTCCGTATGCCAGTGCAGTTGGTAGTTTGATGTATACAATGATCTGTACTAGACCGGACATTGCACATGAAGTGGGAGTTTTGAGCAGGTTTATGTCAAAACCAGGGAAGGAGCATTGGACAACAATAAAGAGGGTCTTCAGGTATTTGCGTGGCACTACCAATTATGTTTTATGCTACCAAGGAAGACCATGATTGAATAGAGTGGTGGACATACATGGATTTGTTTATGCAGTCTGGGCTGGAGATTTGGATCGCAGAAGATCTACAAGTGGGTATGTGTTTAACCTATTTGGAGGAGCAATCAGTTGGATGAGCAAAAGACAGTCTGTAGTGGCAGTCTCAACTACAGAAGCTGAATACATGGCAACCACTCATGCAAGAAAGGAAATAATATGGTTATAGAGATTGTGTTTAGGTATTGGGTTGGTACAAAAAGAAGTGAGATTAGATTGTGACAGTCAAAGTGCAATATTCCTGGCAAAGAACCCAACTTATGATTCGAAGACAAAGCATATTGATGTTCAGTATCACTTTGTGAGAGACATGGTTGAGGAAAAGAAGGTGCTGCTGGAAACGGTTGACACTTTGAAGAATGTTGCAGATTCATTGACAAATTCTGTGAGCACATAAAAGTTCTCTTGGTGTAGAGTAACAATGGGCATTGCTGCCCTAGATTGTTGACTATATAATCCTGTGGACCCTTGGATGCAAAGAAAACAAGTGGGAGAATGTTGGGTATGTGTTATATTATTTGCATGTGTGTGTGTGGGTGTGTCAGATTCAACAACTGCGTCTGACGATCCCTCTAGTAGTGCTCTTTGTGTCGTGTGCGCCCGACGGTTCCTAGGGGGGTCCCAGGGCGGTTTTTGCTATTTTTAGCGATTTTCTAAATTAATCCCGGATTAAGGTATTAGGGTTTTGGTATCTATGAAATACCTAAAAAAATTGTATATATTGTATGGTGAATGGTGAAATTCGATATAATGAATATAAGAGAGGTTTTCCCAGTTGAGGGTTTTTGGTATAAATCTCTGTGTACTATGTGTATGAGCCATTGATTAAATTATGTTTTTCTTAAGAATCTATATGCATTGCTTTACTTCACAGTTTTAAAACTTACAACATTCAATGTCAACATCAAGGTTATCTTACCTTTTCATTTAGTTATATTAATTTTCACTACTCATCTCTTGTGCGAAGAACTCTACCCACTTTGTTTCCCACAATTCTAACGTGGGAACACTTTGCATTGGTTCCCACCCATCCTAACCTCCAAATATTTTAAATGGCTTCCGACATATGCTAACCTCCTCTTTGAACACTTCACTTATTTACACTGCTTACCACATATGCTAACCTCCCCATTGAACACTTCACTTATTTACTAAGTTTTACTCCACATTGAACACTTTACCTTTTTGTTTACTTTTACAAAGTTTTATGTTAAATGTTTTTTACTCCAAACACTTTAAATTGCTTCCCACATATGCTAACCTTGCATTGAACATTTCACTTATTTACTAAGTTTACTCCACATTGAACACTTTTTTTTACTTACTTTTACAAAGTTTTATATTAAATGTTTTTACTTTATTCTTATCATTGTCCTTTTTGCATAAACAATAATGTTAATTTTCTTTATTATATGAATTGTCTTTTGACAAAGACTATTCATTATCTATGCATTTAGTTATATTAAGTTTCATTGTTCAACATATATTTCCCAACTAACAAACCAAGCACCAATCATTTGTATAGTGCCAAATTCAATCGACACAGACACTAGTTGCAATCCAAAATAACATTAAACTTCGAAGATCGTTAAAACTAACAAACACCCTTCCATTCAAGTTTTGTAAATCGTTTAAAAGAAACAAGGTCTTCTTGCCTATGTCCAATTTATTGAAAACAACGCTACAAGCCAAGCACTTCATAGACCAAGCACTAAAATCTTTGTATAGTGATAAATTCAACCAAAGGAAATGGTGGTTGCAAAACAAAAGAAACCCAAAATACCATTAAAACAAGAAAACCAAGTGACAATGGAAGCAAGATAAAACAATTACGGAGCTTGCACACAAAGCTCACATAACAAGAGGTTTTCAAGATGATAAACACATACCTACTTCAAAAAACTCTGGAAGATTACTAATTTTTTAAAACAACCTCCATTCTTAGTGTTTATGAAACTTGTAGTAATGTTAAAAACTTGTTTTGCACAAACATGGCCAAAATTCATGAAAGTTGAGTTAGAATGCTCTTCTTGGATCATTTCCATCTATTTTCCAAAACAATCACAGGTTTCTGCAACTTAAATTTAAGAATCATGATGCTGCAAGAGCCATGGGGACTTAGTCAAGATGAGAAATGATACATTATACCTAACCCAATATACTTGTCAGGCTGCTATATTAAAGAATTTAATGACCTGAAACACTGAATTGTCAAACCAGGGCAAGTAAACTTAGAGCTGCTACACTGTATGTGCAGGTAAGCTAATTCCTATCTAAAGACTATTCTTAGAAGAAAACACAAACTCACTCTTAAAAACTGAATCCTAATGATTATCTTGAAACTTATCATTTCCTGTTTAATTCATCAAAAGATGACAGTTATGTGCTTAAGTGCATGTACTTCTATTTCTATTCTAATGTAACTTCACAAGACTATCTACCACTATTTTTAATCATCTATCATCACTATTTCTATCTAAGCCATAACAGAAAGATTATTTCCTAAAGCTCTTTTAATCTAAACATGGAAAATAAATCTAAATCTATCCACAGGAAAACAAAGAAATATCCTACTTACCCTACTGGTACCGGAACCTTCCTCTAATTCAATTGCAACCTAACTATCTTAACAAAGCAGAGCAACCTAACTATCCTAACAAAGCAAAGTAAATTCAAACTCTAAGTTACGTTCAGATTGAAAACTGGAAACAAAGCAAACCTAGTTCATGCTCTAAACTCTACAGGAATCAACCATGCTTTCAACACTCATCAACGTACGAAATATTAATATGCTGGAAACGATACAGTTGAAGAATAATTTAAGCAAGAGTCTGAACAAGTTAATTCCCAAACTCTAAGCTAACATGCATGCAAGTCATAAGATACTGAAATAAACTAAATCTAAGACAGAGAAAAGCAGCGACTTGAACCTGTTTGGCGGGCCCAACCAAAAGGTACAATCGCCGAAAGGAAAAACCAGAACTACTCAATCATTCTACGCAAACACTATTCATGCTTCACGCTCCATTTACTCAGAAGAAATAACTCAAATCGTATGACAGTAAAGTAACATAATGCAAAGGCAGATTGTATTCATAAATGTGTATCATAACATAACGTAACCCAACATTTCGTAGGAGTGATCTTCTATTTATATAGATCCTCCTCAAAAATAGTTTAAAGCAACAATACATTAATTCAAACAGATCCCAGATCCAGAAATAACTCGAAATCAGTTAAAAAACGGTCTTCACATCTTCGTGCCACGCAGTGTGAGTCATGAAGTATTACAACTCTGTTCTATAATTTCGCCTTCAATCAACATATGAGTGATGACTCCATCTATCATGTAAATCGCACTGTCTCCCACTCTGGCTATAACACGCGGATCTTTAGCAGCTTCGTTGGTATCTCCACGGGGTGCGAGCTGGTACCTGGTACTGGCAAATGCTATTTCAAATAGAGATAGTACCTAACTCAAGCCACATTAGTTTCAATATTAATTTAAAGTATCAAAATACATAAAAATAACTTGAAACGTAAAAATACCTTGAGTAGCCCCATTGAGTGGTAAAGAGATGTCAAGTGTATCATAACAAGGCCAAAAGGGGTGGTACTGGGTATGGAAATGGAGGT
>ML793619.1:267692-285889 GCA_009831015.1 Picea engelmannii | reverse complement strand
ATTGATCATGTCGGCTATTGTATAAGGACCAAATCCCCTTTTGTGGATTGGTCATAATGTAATTGTAAAAGGCAAAAGAAGAAGTCGGCCCCATAATATATCAAGAGGCCCCGAAATATAATAAAGGTGGTTATAACCACCCATTTTGAGAAGTCAACTCTGCCAGTGAAGTGACACTTCACACGTGCCAGTCTTGTATAAATAAGGAGGCTAGCGTCTCACTTAGACACATTGACTCACTTACTCATTGAGAGACAAGTTTCGGAATTGCAGTTAGAGAAGGAGAGAGAGTGGCGCATCTTTGGGAGAGGATCTTCTGTATTAGCTTAAGTTATCTCTTGACATTGTATTGGCTATCTATAATAAATAAATTTTGCTGGGTTTTCTTCCCCTAGAGGGTTTCCCAGGATAAATGCTGTGTCTCTTGTGATTGTGTATTTCTCAGTGATCTTGTGTTATGCTATTGAAATGCAAAGAACTATAATAATGGCTTAAACATTAACATGGTATCAGAGCCAAGCTGAAGAGACCATCTTTCACAAGAGAAAAGTGAAAAACGTCACCATTATCGTACATGAAAATTAGGGTTTTTTGTTGGAGAGGTATTTCAACCCTAAAACCATCGAGAAAAGTGCGCCCTCCCCCAAGGATCATTTTGGCACCTTCAGTGCACCTTTTCAGTGGTTAGATCTCACGGAAAGTGAAACCTTAGTTTCACAAAGTACCAGAAAAACCAGAAAACCAGAAGTACCAGAAGTACCAGAAAACCAGAAGCACCAGTCTAGAAATCTGCAGATCAAGTTTGAGGGGGTAAAAGTTGGATTTTCGAAATTCTTACTGCACCAGCTTGCTCGCCTCAGCTCAGCGCATCTATCCCCTGGATCGGAATTTCAAAATTTAATGTATGAAAAATTAGGGTTTCCTCATAAAACCCTAAGTTGCAGTCTCAGAACCAGTTGTAGCCGCAGTACCAGTTGCAATCACCCTTGAAGTTTTTAAGAGTTGGTAATGATTACCGCTGCTCCCAGATGGTGCCACCACTTGCAAATGCTATCAGAGGTATGTACTCACATATGTTTAAATGGTTAAACTTTAAAGAGTATTTGTAGGAGAAAGGATCTCTTTCCATAGATCTAGAAGGATCTCAAGATCCAACACATTCAGAGGAATGATGCAACCTAGGTGTGATTATTCTGATATGCATCTATTTGTTATGACATTATTTTGATCAGTGTTGCATGTTGTAGCTATGGCCATCATTCTAACCTTTGATCAAAATATGAGTCAAGGTATTAGATGGATTAAAAGTTGAGATCATAGAACTTATCCTCTAACCCAACCTTCTGTCAAGATAGCGTATTGTCTTAGTACAAAAGACAGGTTGAAGAAAGCACTCGTCATATTGAGTGAAGGAGACTCGGAAGAAAAACAAGCACTCATTCCTGAGGACAAGGCTCCAGGTTTGATTAATCAAGTTAATAAGATTCAAAGGTACACATGACAAGTTGATGACTATAGTTGAGATATCAGTCTTTGTAAAGTATCATACTTGATAGCATGTGAGCATATAGAGATAAATGCTTAACTTAATCATTTGTCTGATGCAACTAACACCTCCTCTAGGAAGAATCCCGTGTGTTAGTTCCAGGTTGCCATGGAAGAATGTTTGATCACAACACTATGAGAGTGTTGACCTCATTTTCGTGTTGTATTCCTTACCTTTAATCTTTGCTTCAGATAAATTACAAGTGATAGCTTTAAAGGAGCTAATGTGATGATTGTTCGTGCTATTGCTTTATATTATCAGAAGGATATTATTCTTGCTTGCTGTTTTGTTGACCTTTCTCTAGGTCATAGGTAATAACCCTGAGGAAGCTATAGTGAAGGTTGCAGAAGGCAACGTGCTAAAGGAGAGACCATAAATGAAACAATCATCATTGGAAAAAGAAGAAGGTGGCTTGCATAAGCTAAAGGGTCACTCAGAAGCTGCCATGACCCACGCCATTGAAAAATCATGTGGACTTTGGCATAGAAGATTAGCTCACATCAACAACAAGGCACTACCATACATATGCAAAGCGGTCACAGGTTTACCAGAACTCAAGGTTGACCATGAAGGCGTATGCAATGGATGTGCACAAGGGAAGAACGTCAAGAACCCTTTCCGAAGAGAGACAACAAAGCAGAATGAGTCCTAGAGCTCATTCATTCAGATGTATGTGGACCAATGCCATCGTCCTCTGTTAGTGGCAAGTTCAAGGAGTTCAAAGCCTTGATAGAGAATCTTTCTGAAAGAAAGATTAAGACACTTAGGTCAGATAATGGAGGAGAATATACCTCAAAAGAGTTTGTGAACTTCTGTAAAGATGTTGGGATCAAGAGGGAACTCACTACTCCCTATAATCTCCAACAAAACGGTGTAGCTGAACGAAAAAACAGAACGATAATGGAAGTTGTGAAGACTATGATCCATGATCAAGATCTTTCTATGTGCATATGGGCAGAAGCAACAATGGAAACTGTATATGTGCAGAACCGATTGTCCCATAGTGCACTTGGGATCAAGACCCCGGAAGAGATGTTCACCAGAAAGAAGCCAGAGGTAAGCCATCTCAAAATATTTGGCTGCCCAGTATTTATTCATATATCGAAAGGGAAGAGAAACAAGCTGGAACCTTCAGGAAATAAGGGAATATTTGTGGGATACTGTGAGGTTTCCATTGCCGTCAGAATCTATATACCAGGTCACCATCACATTGAGATCAACAGGGATGTGACCTTTGATGAAGATTCAGTGCTCAAGAAATCAAGAAGATGCCAGCTTGAATAAGTATATGAAGAGGAACCTGTAATCCCCAAAACTGCAGTGAGGGAGGTTCCTAGAGCCACATAACCGGTGAGGGAAGTCGTAACTTCCCCTGATGAGGAAATTCTAGAAGACCATGATATATTAGAAGTTCAAGAACTTCCTCAGATGACGATCCTCCATAAAAGAAAGCCAGCTTGGGCTAGAGAGCTTATTCAAGATGGAGAGAAGTATGGTGTTCCTGAAGGAACTATGAGACAGGTGAAAAGACCAAATCCGTTCTCCAGTTATACGACTTTGATGTGTGATATTCTAGAGGAGGAGCCTACCTGCTTTGAAGAATCCATTAAGAGGAAAGAATGGGCAGATGCCATGACAGAGGAATACCAATTCATAATGAAGAATGAAGTATGGGAAATAGTTTCCAGACCGAAGAGTAAAGATGTGGTATCCTCCAAATGGCTCTTCAAAATAAAACATGTTGCTGATGGAAGTATTGAGAAGTATAAATAAATATTTGTCGCTCGTGGCTTTTCTCAAAAGGAAGGCATTGACTATGAAGAGACATTCGCTTCTGTAGCCAGATACACTTCGATCAGAACCATCATAGCCCTTGCAGCTAAGATGAAGTGGAAGTTGCACCAGATGGACGTAAAGACAATCTTCCTAAATGGTGTCATTGAAGAGGAAGTGTATATAGAGCAACCTCAAGGATTTGAAGTTGAAGACATGAAGTCTCATGTCTGGAGGTTGAAGAAAGCCTTATACGGATTAAAGCAAGCCCCTAGAGCTTGGTATGGCCATATAGACAGTTTTCTGACGAGCTTAGGCTTTACCAAGAGTAAAGCAGATTCTAACCTCTACTTCAAGGTTATGAACGATGAGCCAGTAATACTATCACTGTATGTGGATGACTTATTCTTAACCGGAGAAGAAAAGCTCATCACTGAATGTAAGAAGAGACTCGCTTCAAAATTTGAGATGAAAGACCTTGGCCTAATGCACTATTTCTTAGGTCTTGAGGTATGGCAGAGTCCAGAGAGAACCTTCCTTAATCAAGGGAAGTATGCAGTCGAAATCCTGAAGAGATTCGACATGTTAGAATGCAAGTCCATGAATACACCCATGGAAGCGAAGCTGAAGCTGCTGGTCGACATTTCGTTAGAATTGATTGATGCCACGCTGTACAGACAGATTATTGGATCGCTGATGTACCTAACAAACACCAGACCAGACATTTGTTTTGATGTGAACACCTTGAGTCAGTTTCTGGTAGAACACAGACATGTTCACCTAGTGGCTGCAAAACATGTGATGAGGTACCTTAAGGGTACATTAGATTGTGGTCTCAATTATGATGGAGATCATGATTTCACATTGAGTGGGTACACTGATTTAGATTGGGTAGGAAGTGTTTCTACAGGAAAATCACTTTAGGATGTTGTTTGAGTTTGGGATCAACCATGATCTCGTGGCAGAGTAGGAACCAATCCAACATTGCTCTCAGCACAGCGGAAGCAAAATACATTGCTGCATGTTCTGTCAGCTGCGAAGCTATATGGCTTCGAAAGTTGCTGACCGGTCTATTTGACCTAGAAATGGAAGCAACCACGATCCTATGTGACAACCAGAGCTACATAAAGATGATAGATAATCCTGTATTCCATGACAGGTCGAAGCACATAGAGATCCGATATCATTACATCCATGACATGGTGCAAGGAGGAGCCTTAAAGCTCCAGTACATTAGCATGGATGAACAGGTTGTTGATGTGTTGACCAAGCCTCTATCTCGTGTAAAGTTTGAGCACTTTAGAAATAATATTGGTATAGTCTGAAAGGACCTTCCTCGAAAGGGGGAGTAGTTGCTGTGATGAGACATCTCTTGCTTCCAGCTTCAGTGCTGTGACGTAAAGAAAGAAGATGTGATGAGACTAGTACTGTGCTTCCGACTTGACAACTATGATGTAAAGACAATCTAGTATTCTGCTTCCAGCTTGATTGCTATGATGTAAAGCAAGACGAGTATCTTGCTTCCAGCTTTATTGCTGTGACGTAAAGCAGGACGATGAGATGAGAATAGAACTGTGCTTCCGGCTTGACAACTGTGACATAAATCCAGTCTAGTATCCTGCTTCCAGCTTGATTGATGTGATGTAAAGTAGGACGAGTATCTTGCTTCCAGCTTAAATGCTATGATGTAAAGCAAGATGTCGAGATGAGACTAGTACTGTGCTTCCATCTTGAGAAGNNNGCTTCCAGCTTGATTGCTGTGACGTAAAGCAAGACGAGTATCTTGCTTCCAACTTAATTGTTGTGACGTAAAGCAAGACGTTGATATGAGACTAGTACTGTGCTTCTAGATTGAGAAGCTGTGATGTAAAGTCAGTGTAGTATCTTGCTTCCAGCTTGATTGCTGTGACGTAAAGCAAGATGAGTATTGAGCTTCCAGCTTAACAACTGTGACGTAAAGCCAGTCCTGTATTATTATGAGCCAGCCTCGTGCTGTGATGATGATGATGTATCAGTCTTATACTAATACATATTGATGCAGATGATGATTGCATTCCTTTGAGAATGACGATGTTGCCGATGAAGAAAACTTTCGATGATTTATAGATACGCCAGTCAGTGTTCCAAGATGATATTGATGATGCTGTCCTCTCACCCACTTGATGTTGTTGATGATGTTGTCCTCTCTCTCTCGCCTGATGCTATTGAAGAATATCCTTCTTGTTAAGGGGGAGTGTTAAAATAATGTAACTGCAAAGTGTATTATTATTATTAATTGATATATTATTCATTGGATCAATCCCCATTGTGGATTGATCATGTCGGCTATTGTATAAGGACCAAATCCCCTTTTGTGGATTGGTCATAATGTAATTGTAAAAGACAAAAGAAGAAGTGGGCCCCAGAATATATCAAGAGGCCTCGAAATATAATAAAGGTGGTTATAACCACCCAGTTTGAGAAGTCAGCCTTGCCAATGAAGAGACACTTCACACATGCCAGTCTTGTATAAATAAGGAGGCTAGCGCCTCACTTAGACACAACTCACTTTCTCATTGAGAGACAAGTTTCAGAATTGCAATTAGAGAAGAAGGAGAGAGAGTGGAGCATCTTTGGGAGATGATCTTCTGTATTAGCTTAAGTTATCTCTTGGCATTGTATTGGCTATCTATAATAAGGAAGTTTTGCTAGGTTTTCTTCCCCTAGAGGGTTTCCCAGGATAAATGTTGTGTCTCTTGTGATTGTGTATTTCTTAGTGATCTTATGTTATGCTATTGTTATCTATTGAAATGCAAAGAACTATAATAATGGCTTAAACATTAACAACATGAACATTCCCTTTACCAAATCCGGCCAAGCCAGCCAAGTAAGCCTTCACTGCTTACCTCCAGGCCCATTTACAATGGAGTTCACCAAGCCTTTTATAGGCTTCATTACATGAAATCCATGGACAAAATACCACGGGCTACCTAAAAAACATGGACCCAAAAAACCACGTGCTTTGACCTAAAAACTAGTTTTAACTCATTAACTCTTTCACTGAGTCAAGGTTAACCCAACATACATGCCCCCCACATATTCAATCTACCTAAATCTATGTCTAGAATTTTTCTTAGGTGACCCAATAAACCAGGGGTACGCATGCCTATCGAGGTCTTACAGATGTATGCCCATTTACATGCAATCACTTATTTTTACAACTCCAAAGTAAATACATTTTTTTCTTCTTCATAGTGATTCAACCATCATAGCTTCACAACCTCTATACTATAAACAGATAAAACTTCATCAACCATACCGATAGCTGAATTTGCTTCTTTTGTGGATTCTTCTTTGGATGTTTGTTGTCTTTTCCAACAATCCTTCTTGAGATGCCCAGATTTTCCATAGAACCAACATTTTCCCTTACCCTTACTGTCTTTTGACTTGGTGTTAAAATTAGGCAGCTGCAAGATCCATTCTCCGGGAGGATGGCATAAGACCCTAGCTGAGATCTAGGGCCCACAATGCACTCCCGAGGTTCTTGGTCTGGGACCAAGAAGTTAGAGCCATGGAAAAAGACCCTAGTGAGGGCCCCCAGTGTAATGCTGGGGTTCTTGATGTAAGTCCCTAGATGTGATCTAGGGACCCTAGATGTGTTTCAGGGAATCCTTGCTCGGTGCTTGGATTTATCTTTGGTCATGTACCTTGGTGGATAAGACCCTAGTGGTGATCTAGGGCCCCCAGATGTGTTCTGGGGTATCCTGGTCTGGGACCAGACAGTTCTTGGTCAAGGACCAAGAATTTTGATGATGTAAGTCTTTAGATGCGTTCTAGGGCCCCTGGATGTGTTCCAGGGAATCCTTGCTCGTGCTCAGATTGATCCTTGTTTGTGTACCTTGGTGGATAAGACCCTAATGGTGATCTAGGGGCCCCAGATGTGTTCTGGGGTATCCTGGTCTGGGACGAGGCAATTCTTGGTTAAGTACCAAGACAAGATGATGTGTGATCTTCTTCTCTCCCGAGATGGTCCATGAGACCTAGGAGTAGTTAAAGAAGAAGGACATGATCACATCAATGGCATTCTCTTATGCTGGGATGATAAAATCTTATAAGTTATCATGAGACTTATGTGGACATCTTTCCATTGAAGAAGACCCCTTTGAATTTGTCTTGTTGCCTCCCCTTGCTTGAGCCACGTCCTTATTAATGTTTAATGTGGTGTTGGTCTTGTCTAGTCACTTTGACTTGTTGACTTTCTAATTAATATTTTTATAATTAAAATATTAATTATTTTTTTATTTTGTTTTAATTGGGTTTTAATTAACCCTAAAAGGTAGGGTTAATTTAATTCACCCTAACCCCTTCCTAAACTATAAAAAGAACCTCACCCCCTCACTCTTATATATATATTATTCTTCCTCTTCTCTTGGTCTGATTTTTGCTGCGGCTACTCTAGTTTAGTTTGGTTTTTGGGTGCGGCCTACTTGGAATGATTTTCCTTTGCTAGTTGAGGGTTTAACCTCCTTGGATATCTTCTCTTTTGTTGGTTGAGGGTTTGGCCTCCTTAGATCTCTTCTCTTGTGCTAGTGTGGGGTACGACTGCCCTTGATCTGCTCTCCTCTTGTTGTCTTTTACGGTGCAACCCTCTCTCCTTATTGTTACAGGTGCCGCGATCCCCCCTTGTCTCTCTTCTCTAGCCTGTCGCATCCTCCTAGGCTGTCGCTAGCTTCTCCTAGGCTGCCACTGATTCCTCTATGGCTGCCTCTGATGTCATTCTTGTGTTGCTGCTGTCACCTATTATTTACAACCTCTAGGGCTTGTTATGACAACCTTAAGACTACTACCCTAAGATGCCTATTTGTGGTAGTAGTCCTATATCTTTTGGACATTTTTTGTTTGGGCTATTAGGGGTTTTTATTTCAACCTCTAGTTTTGTCATTGGGGTTTTTATATCAACCCTATACCTATGCTGATTGGTCTTTGAGATCTATCGAGTTCTTGGCGAATTGTCCACATAGATCATGATGTAGATCTACTCTTGGGGGTTTGATCCATGACCATTATAGTTTTTTATGAGCATACAAAAAAGATGACAATAGCAAACACTTAAGGTAAATTTGTTCTTTGTTTTGGCTAAGGTAATGTTCAGATTTTTGTTTTTGTTAATAATTAGATTTGTTCTTTGTTTAAGTTATTGTTCATAATTGTTTCTTGTTAGCTAATGATCATATCTGTTCATGTTCATATTCAGTTAAGAATTGTTTTCTCTAATGTTCAGTTCCATTGTTTTATTTCTGTGATTGATTTACTTCAAAAGTTATTGATTTGATTGGTGATCTATATCTACTGTAGTGAATAAATTTGAAAGAATATTTCTGTTCTAGTTTTCCATTTAAATTTCTAACATGGTTTTAGAGCTTAAGGCATGAAAAGAGCTCAATTGTGGCAGAATTTTGAGCCTGCGTAGATCCACACCTAAGGGCCTGTTTATTCAGATCAACAATAAGTTGTTTTATCATCCTTTGATAGATCTAAATAGTGAATAACATTATATCTTTGTCTATGCTAGATATCTTGAGCTAATTCAACAAATAATGAAAGATGAAAACTTAACTTGAGATAAGTATTTTGAATTTTCGTAACTTGATTTAAGTTTCACATATCTCATATCATTTTGTCACTAAAACATCATAAAATATTTAAGGTATCAATTCGATGCATTTAGAGGTCAAACGACCTACTCAAGATTATTGGAATTTCACAATAACGTGTTGGTCAATGGAGTTTCTGGGTAAGAACAATTTGTGTGTAGATTATAGAATCTTGTCTTACTAAACCTTGAGAAATAGTTGCTTGGGCTACAAAATGTTTCCAGTAACTTGTTCTTAAGAATTATTCCTCAAACCAACATTAGAAAGAAATCTAAATCCAATTAACATTAAGTTTTGGATCACATGAGGTTTGATTTATGTCTTAAGGTTTGGCTTAAATCTGTGGGTAACAAATTATGAGTTTATATTCACTAACATTGTTAAGAAGTGCACCTTGATCTACTTCCTTGGTATTTGGTGTCAAATTCTAACTCACATTGATCTGGATCTCTTAAGCATCAATGGCTTGGTAGATATTAGAAATTGAATTTGACCATATGGCATGGTGGCATGGATAATGAACTTATCCACACTCAATAATAAACTACGTTTTCATCTTAATCCATGTCTGTCAAGCTTCCACTTGCTATCTCTTGAAATATGGTCATATGACAACATTTTACTTTTCCCTTTGACATAAATAACATCTTTTCAAAGTAATTTGAATGATAGCATGGTGACTCCACACAATCTCTGGAAACTTTTAACATAAACTGTGTTCATGTCTAGCATTTCCCATTTGGAGTTTTTATTTAGATTGTGTTCTTAAACAATAACTTGAACGCAGTAACTTAAAGAGGATAACTTGATGATTTCTAGTTCTGATTTTAATGCGCATGGTTAACATCAATGATGTAGCACAAAAATATACCATTGAGATCAAAATGAATAAGATCCGAATAAATATTTCAATGATTTAAGAATCAAGAGAGGTAGACATATTCGACAATGGAAAAGAAGTTGACTCCCACGAGTATGATGATCTCTGTCGAGCTTCTGGGATTAAGAGGGAGTTGACAGTGCTTTACAATCCCCAACAAAATGAGGTTGTAGAAAGGAAGAACATGACATTTTGTGAGGGAGCCAGAGCTATGATCAGGATCTTCTATTGTCTCTTTGGGCCGAAGCTGCAAGCACTGCAGTCTATATTTAGAACAAGTGTCCTCATAAAGACCTGGAAGAGAAAACTTCAGAAGAAGTACTCACCGATAAGAAGACTTCAGTTGACCATTTGAGAATATTTGGTAGTCCTGTCTATATTCATGCACCAAAAGAAAAGAGGACTAAGTTAGAAACCCTCTGGAAAGAAAGACACTTTTGTGGGATATAGTGAAAGCATATAGAATCTATGTACCGGGGAAAAAGTTCATTGAGGTCAGTAGAGATGTGAACTTCCATGAGGAAGCAATATTTCATCATTCCAGAGAACTTCCATGTGATAAAGGAGCAGGAATCTCCAACTTCAGAACATTTAGGTACACAACTTTAAGATGAGAAGAGGGAGAAGGCCATAGAGCCTTCAGTGGATCCCATAAGGGATTCTGTTGAGAAACCTCCTGCCAAAAGGAGGCCAACATGGTGTTGTGAAATTTTAAAAGAATCAAAGACATCAAGAAACCAAATAAGTACTATGGGCTAATAGCTCAGTTGAATATTATGATTGACTCAGAACCTTCCACCTTTGATGAGGCTGCCAAACATAAAGTGTGGAAGGATGCCATGGTACGAGTCAATATTGAAGAATGATGTATGGGAAGTGGTCCCAAGACCTCGAGGAAAATCAATAGTAACCTCTAAATGGATTTACAAAATAAAGCATGAAGTAGATGACAGTGTTGAAAAATTCAAAGCTAGGTTTGTGGCTCGTGGCTTCTCTCAGAAAGAAGGAATTGATTATGATGAAATTTTTTCTCCTATTGCCAGTTGAGAAAGAGGTTTATATCAAGCAACCTGTTGGTTTTGTGATCCATGGGAAATAATCCCATGTCTACAAATTCAAGAAAGCCTTATTTGGATTGAAACAAGCTCCGAGAGCTTGGTATGGAAGAATTGACAGTTTTCTTTAGAGTTTTGGGTTCTCCAAGAATATAACAGATCCTAATATTTATATAAACATTTTGAAGAATCACCATGTTATCTTGGTTTTATATGTGGATGATTTGTTCCTTACTGGAGAGGAACATGATAGCTCAGACTAAGAGGGAGCTTTCAATAGAGTTTGAAATGAAGGACTTGGGTCTTATGCATTACTTTCTTGGCTTAGAGGTGTGGCAGAAACCTGGTGAGATCTTTCTCTCACAAGCATGTATGCAATTGATGTTCTTCACAGATTTGGGATGCTGGAATGTAAGTCCATGACCACACCTATGATTTCTAACATGATCAAGCTACAGGTTCAGATCCAGAAGACCCTACCGTATATCGTCAGATTATTGGGTCCTTGATGTATCTAGTACATACCAGACCAAACATTTGTTACACAGTGAATGCCAATTCATGTGTGAACCAAAACATATTCATATGGTTGCTGCTAAGCATATTCTTAGATATGTTTGAGGGACTATATCCTATGGGATCAGGTACACTTCCAGTGGAGGTGTAATGCTTCATGGTGATACAGATTCAGATTGGATGGGCAATACAGTGGACCAGAAGAGTACTTTCAGATATTGTTTCAGTTTGGGTTCAACTATGATCTCCTGGTCCAACAAGAAGTAGGGCTCCATAGCCCAAAGCACTGTAGAGGAAGAATACATTGCTACAAGTATTGCTAGTAGAAAAGCAGTGTAGCTCGAAAAGATACTCTCAGACTTATTCAGTGCTGAGCTGCAACCCACAGTAATTCACTGTGATAACCAGAGCTGTGTAAAGCTCTATGATATTCCTGTGTTTTCATGACAGAACGAAACACATTGAGATGAGATATCGCTATGTTCGGGACATAGTGTAGAAGAACATTCTCAGTATTCAGTATGTTTCAACGGCGGAACAAACTGCAGATACTATAACCAAGCCTCTGTCATTGAAAAAGTTTGTTCCTTACTGGAGAGGAACATCTGATAGCTCAGAATAAGAGGGAGCTTTCAACAAAGTTTGAAATGAAGGACTTAGGTCTTATGCATTATTTTCTTGGCTTAGAGGTGTGGCGGAAACCTGGTGAGATCTTTCTTTCACAAGCATGTATGCAGTTGATGTGTTTCAGAGATTTGGGATGCTGGACTATAAGTCCATGACCACACCTATGATTTCTAACATGATCAAGCTACAGGTTCAGATCTAGAAGACCGTACCGTATATCATCATATTATTGGGTCCTTGATGTATCTAGTACATACTAGACTGAACATTTGTTATGCAGTGAATTCCCTCAGCCAGTTCATGTGTGAACCAAAACATATTCATATGGTTGCTGCTAAGCATATTCTTAGATATTTTTGAGGGACTATATCCTATGGGCTCAGGTACACTTCTAGTGGAGGTGTAATGCTTCATGGTGATACAGATTCAGATTGGATGGGCAATACAGTGGACCAGAAGAGTACTTTTAGATATTGTTTCAGTTTGGGTTCAACTATGATCTCCTGGTCCAACAAGAAGTAGGGCTCCATAGCCCAAAGCACTGTAGAGGAAGAAGACATTGCTACAAGTATTGCTAGTAGAAAAGCAATGTAGCTTAGAAAGCTACTCTCAGACTTATTTAGTGTTGAGCTGCAACCCACAATAATTCACTATGATAACCAGAGCTGTGTAAAGCTCTCTGAGATTCCTGTGTTTTCATGACAGAACGAAACACATTGAGATGAGATATCACTATGTTCGGGACATAGTGCAGAAGAACATTCTCAGTATTCAGTATGTTCCGACGGCGGAACAAACTGCAGATACTTTAACCAAGCTTCTGTCATTGAAAAAATTTGTGCACTTTCGAGACAAGCTTGGTGTTTCTTAGAATGCCTCTCTTGCTGAGAGGGAGTGTTAAAATTAAGCAGTTGCAAGATCCATTCTCCGGGAGGATGGCATAAGACCTTAGCTGAGATCTAGGCTACCCAGTGCACTCCTGGGGTTCTTGGTCTGGGACCAAGAAGTTAGAGCCATGGAAAAATACCCTAGTGAGGGTCCCCAGTGTATTGCTGGGGTTCTTGATGTAAGTCCCTAAATGTGTTATAGGGAATCCTTGCTCGGTGCTTGGATTGATCCTTAGTTGTGTACCTTGGTGGATAAGACCCTAGTGGTGATCTAGGGCCCCTAGATGTGTTTTAGGGTATCCTAGTATGGGACCAGACATTTCTTGGTCAAGGACCAAACAATTTGATGATGTAAGTCCCTAGATGTGTTCTAAGGCCCCTGGATGTGTTCCAGGGAATCCTTGCTTGTGCTCGGATTGATCCTTGGTTGTGTACCTTGGTGGATAAGACCTTAGTGGTGATCTAGGGACCTAGATGTGTTCTGGGGTATCTTGGTTTGGGACAAGGTAGTTCTTGGTTAAGTACCAAGACAAGATTATGTGCGATCTTCTTCTCTCCCGGGATGGTCCATGAGACCTAGAAGTAGTTGAAGAAGAAGGACATGATCACATCAGTGACATTCCTCTTATGCTGGGATGATACAAGATTACAAGTTATCATGAGACTTATGTGGACATCTTTCCATTGAAGAAGACCCCTTTGACTTTGTCTTGTTGCCTCCCCTTGCTTGAGCCACCTGCTTCTTAATGTTTAATGCGGTGTTGGTCTTGTCTAGTCACTTTGACTTGTTGAATTTCTGATTAATATTTTTATAATCAAAATATTTTTTTTTTTTGTATTTTGTTATAATTGGGTTTTAATTAACCCTAAAAGGTAGGGTTAATTTAATTAACCCTAACCCCTTCCTAAACTATAAAAAAAACCTCACCCCCTCACTCTTATATATACTCTTATTCTTCCTCTTCTCTTGGTCTAATTTTTGTTGCGACTACTTGTTGAAATAATGTAACTGCAAAGAGTATTCTTATTATTATTTGATATATTATTCATTGGATCAATCCTCATTGTGGATTGATCATGTTGGCTATTGTAATAGGACCAAATCCCCTTTTGCGGATTGGTCAAATGATAATTATAATAGGCAGAATAAGAAGTTGGCCCCATCAGATATTTAAGAGGCCCCATAATATAATTAAGGGGGTTATAACCACCCAGTTGGAGAAGTCAGCCCTGCCAGTGAAGAGAAACTTCACACATGCCGGTCTAATATAAATAAGGAGGCTAGCACCTCACTTAGACACACAACTCACTTGATCAAGAGACAAGTTTCAGAGCTGTTGTTAGAGAAGAAGGAGAGAGAGTGGCACATATCTGGGAGAGGACTTTCTGCATTAGTTTAAGAGATCTCTTGGCATTGTATTGGCTATCTATATTAAGGAAGTTTTGCTGGGTTTTCTTCCCCTAGAGGGTTTCCTAGGATAAATGTTGTGTCTCTTGTGATTGTGTATTTCTCAGTGATCTTGGATTATGCTATTGTTATCTAATTAAATGCAAAGAACTATAATAATGGCTTAAACATTAACATGGTATCAGAGCCAAGCTGAAGGAAGCATCTCTCACAAGAATGAAAAATGTCACTGTTGCTGTACATGAAAATTAGGGCTTTTTGATGGTGAAGCTTTTCATCCCCAAAACCATCTAGAAAAGTGCGCCCTCCCCTAAGGATCACTTTGGCACTCTCAATGCACCTTTTCAGTGGCTGGATCTCCCGGAAAGTGAAACCCTAGTTTCATAAAGTACCAGAAGTACCAGAGTACTAGAGGTACCATAAGCACTAGTCCAGAAATCCATAGATCAAATTTGGAGGAGAAAAAGTTGGATTTTCTCAAATCCAAACACACCAGGCTACTCGCCTCAGCCAAGCGCACCTCCTGGTAAGTTCAGATTTTGATTTTGAGCACTTTCATTTTTCGATCATTTTCTTAGCTCCAAGTAAAGATGTCTGCAAGCATTAAGCTTGTTGACAAGCTAGAAGGAGTGGAAAACTTCTGTGCCTAGAAGTATAGGATTGACCTCATTCTTGAAGAGAATGACCTAGCAAGATTCGTCAAAGAAGAAGTACCGGAACCCGTCGATGCTGCATAAAAGGCAAAGCATCAAAATGACACAATCAAGGCCAAAAGAATCATTGCAGATTCAATCAAAGACCACCTGATTCCTTATGTGTCATCTATGAAGACTCCGAAAGAAATGTTTGATGCCTTGACCAGACTATATGAAGGAAAGAACATAAACCAGAATATGAATCTAAGAACTCAACTGAAGAATACAAGGATGAAGAAAGGAGAAACGATTCAGGAATACTTCTCCAGAATCTCAGAATTCAAAGAACAACTAGAAGCTATTGGAGATACCATAGACGAAGACAAACTCATAATGACGACCCTAAATGGTCTCACAAGACCTTGGGATTCATTCATCCAAATTATATGTGCCAGAATGGAGAAACTGAAGTTTGATAGTCTATGGGAAGAATGCATCCAAGAAGAAACAAGAGTAGCAAATCGTGAATCGTTACTAGCAAGAGATGATAATCAAGCCCTATCTACTCACACCAAAGGAGGAAGGAAGAAACCCTACTTCCAAAAGGAGACTCATAAAGAGCCTCAATAGTCAAACAAATTCAATCATAAAGAATCTCATCCAAGGAGATTTTAGAAGAAAGGACAACAAAAGGAAAGCGACTACTCATCTTTACAATGCTATCATTGTTACAAGATGGGACACATTGCGAAGTTTTGTCCATCCAGACGAGAAGAATACAAGAGAAAATATAAGAGGCTCCATGCCCATGTAGTCGAAGATGAAGAGCCACCCGCAAAGATGATAAGAGAGCAGATCAAAGACCATGTCTTGATCTCGGCCCTCTCAGGATCTGTGACACCCAGAGAGGACACTTGGCTCATTGATAGTGGTGCATCCAAGCACATGACAGGACAAAGAAACATTCTCTCTTGTATCTCAAAAAATAAGTTTTCTTAGAAAGTGACACTTGGAGATGATTACCAATATCCCATCAAGGGAGTGGGAGAATCAAACCATAAACTGAATTCAGGAAATTCACTAAAAATGAAGGACGTACTATATGTACCAGGCTTGAAGAAGAACCTACTCTCCATTTTAGATTTAGAAAAGAAAGGCTTCAGAGTTGCCTTTATAGATGGAGAAGTTCTTATGTGGGCTAAAGGAGAAACCTTAAATGAAGCAATCATCATTGGAAGTGAAGAAAATGGCTTGTATAAACTAAAGGGTCGCTCAGAGGCTGCCATGCCCCACGCCATTGAAAACTTATGTGAACTTTGGCATAGAAGGTTAGCCCACATCAACTACAAGGCACTACCATACATATGCAAAGTAGTCACAGGTTTACCAGAACTCAAAGGTGACCATAAAGGAATATGCAATGGATGTGCACAAGGGAAGAACATCAAGAACCCGTTTCCGAAGAGGGACAACAAGACAGAAGGAGTCCTAGAACTCATTCATTCAGATGTATGTGGCCCAATGCCATCATCCTCCATTAGCAGGTATGTGTATTATTTATCATTCATTGATGATTACTCTCATAAAACCTGGATATATTTCTTGAAATCTAAAGATGAAGTGTTCAACAAGTTCAAGGAATTCAAAGCCTTGATAGAGAATATTTTTGAAAAGAAAATTAAGATACTCAGGTTAGATAATAGAGGAGAATATACCTCAAAAGAGTTTGTGAAATTCTGCAAAGATGTTGGGATCAAGAGGGAACTCACTACTCCCTATAATCCCCAACAAAACGGTGTAGCTGAACGAAAGAACAAAACCATACTGGAAGCTGCGAAGACTATGATCCATGATCAAGATCTTCTTATGTGCTTATGGGTAGAAGCAACAATGGTAGTTGTATATGTGCAGAACTGATTGTCCCATAGTGCACTTGGGCTCAAGACACTAGAAGATATCTTCACCAGAAAGAAGCTAGAGGTAAGCCATCTCAAAATATTTGGTTGTCCAGTGTTTATTCATATACCTAAATAAAAGAGAAACAAGTTGGACCCTTCAGGAAAGAAGGGAATATTTTTGGGATACTGTGAGGTCTCCAAGGCCTTTAGAATCTATATACCAGGTCAACATCACATTGAGATCATCAGGGATGTGACCTTTGATGAATATGCAGCGCTCAATAAATCTAAACTATGCCAGCTTGAAGAAGTATATGAAGATGAACCCGTAATCCCCAGTACTGGAATGAGGGAGGTTCCCAGAGCTACAAAACCAGTGAGGGAAGTCGTAAATTCCCTTGATGAGGAACTTCTAGAAGACCATGATATAGTAGAAGTGAAAGAACCTCCTCAGATGACGATCCTCCATAAAAGAAAGCTAGCTTGGGCTAGAGAGCTTATTCAAGATGGAGAGAAGTACGGTGTTCCCCAAGGAACTACGAGATAGGTGAAAAGACCAAAGCCATTCTCTGGTTATATGGATTTGATGTGTGATCTCCTAGAAGAGGATCCTACCTACTTTGAATAAGTCATTTAGAGGAAAGAATTGGCAGATGCCATGATAGAGGAATACCAATCCATAATGAAGAACAAAGTATGGGAAATAGTTCCCAGACCGAAGAATAAAGATGTGGTATCCTCCAGATGGCTCTTCAAAATAAAACATGCTGCTGATGGAAGTATTGAGAAGTATAAATCAAGATTTGTCGCTCGTGGCTTTTCCCAGAAGGAAGGCATTGACTATGAAGAGACATTCGCTCATGTGGCCGGATACACTTCGATCAGAACCATCATAGCTCTTGCAACTAAGCTGAACTGGAAGCTGCACCAGATAGACGTGAAGACAACCTTCCTAAACAGTGTCATCGAAGAGGAAGTGTATAGAGAGCAACCTTAAAGATTTGAGGTTGAAGATAGGAAGTCTCATGTCTGCAGATTGAAGAAAGCCTTATACGGATTGAAGAAAGATCCTAGAGCTTGGTATGGCCATATAAACAGTTTCTTGACGAGCTTAGGCTTTACCAAGAGTAAAGCAGACTCTAACCTCTACTTCAAAATCATGAACAATGAGCCAATAATCTTATTGCTATATGTGTATGACTTATTCTTAACTGGAGAAGAAAAGCTCATTACTGAATGTAAAAAGAGACTTGCCTCGGAATTTGAAATGAAAGACCTTGGCCTAATGCATTATTTCTTAGGTCTTGAGGTATGGCAGAGTCCTGAGAGGATCTTCCTT
>ML793619.1:216012-267369 GCA_009831015.1 Picea engelmannii | reverse complement strand
CTTAGGTCTTGAGGTATGGCAGAGTCCTGAGAGGATCTTCCTTAACCAAGGGAAGTACACGGTCGAAATCTTGAAGAGATTCGACATGTTGGAATGCAAGCCCATGAATACACCCACGAAAGCGAAGCTGAAGACGCTGGTTGATACTTCGTCAGAATTGATTGATGCCACACTGTACAGACAGATTATTGGATCGTTGATTTACATGACGAACACCAGGCCAGACATTTGTTTTTCCGTGAACACCTTGTGTCAGTTTCTGGTAGAACCCAGACGTGTTCACCTAGTGGCTGCAAAACATGTGATGAGGTACCTTAAAGGTACAATATATTGTGGTCTCAGCTATGATGGAGATCATGATTTCACATTGAGTGGATATATTGATGTAGATTGGGTAGGAAGTGTTTCTGATAGGAAAAACACTTCATGATGTTGTTTCAGTTTGGGATTAGCTATGATCTCATGGCAGAGTAGGAAGCAATCTAGTATTGTTCTCAGCACAGCGGAAGCAGAATACATTGCTGGATGTTCTGTCAGCTGCGAAGCTATATGGATTTGAAATTTGCTGACCAGCCTATTTGACTTAGAGATGAGAGAAACCTTGATTCTATGTGACAACCAGAGCTGCATAAAGATGACAAAGAATCCTGTATTCCATGACAGGTTGAAGCACATAGAGATACGTTATCATTACATCCGTGACATGGTGCAGAGAGGAGCCTTAAAGCTCCATTACATTAGCATGGATGAACAGGTTGCTAACGTGTTGACCAAGCCACTATCTCGCATAAAGTTTGAGTACTTTCGAGATAATCTTGGTATAGTCTGAAAGGACCCTCCTCGAAAGGGGGAGTAGATGTTGTGATGAGACATCTCTTTCTTTCGACCTGATGGTTGTGACATAAAGCAAGATGATGTGTAATGACTAGCACTGAGTTTCTAGATGGATAGCTGTGACGTAAAGCCAATCTAGTATCCTGCTTCCGACCTGATGGTTGTGACATAAAGCAAGACGAGTACCTTGCTTCCGACCTGATGGTTGTGACGTAAACCAAGATGATGTGATATGATTAGCACTGAGCTTCCAGTTGGATAGCTGTGATGTAAAGCCAGTCTAGTATCCTGCTTCCGACCTGATGGTTGTGACGTAAAGCAAGATGAGTACCTTGCTTCTGACCTGATGGTTGTGACATAAAGCAAGATGATGTGTGACTAGTACTATGCTTCCGGCTGTATAGATGCGACGTAAAGAAAGTCTAGTTCCCTTGTTTTGACCGGATGGTTGTGACGTAAAGTAGGATGTGTACCTTGCTTCCGACCTGATGGTTGTGACGTAAAGCAAGATGATATGATGAGACTAGCAATGAGCTTCCAGCTAGATAGCTGTGACGTAAAGCCAGTCTAGTATCCTGCTTCCGACCTGATGGTTGTGACGTAAAGCAGGACGAGTATCTTGCTTCCAACTTGAGTGTTGTGACGTAAAGCAAGACGATGAGATGAGACTAGTACCGTGCTTCTAGCTTGATAGGTATGACGTAAAGCCAATCTAGTATCTTGCTTCCAGCCTGAGTGATGTGACGTAAAGCAAGACATTGAGATGAGACAAGTACTGAGCTTCCGTCTTGACAGCTGTGACGTAAATTCAGTCTTATATTATGATGAGCCAGCCTTGTGCTGTGATGATGATGATGTATCAGTTTTTATACTAATACATATTGATGCAGATGATGATGGCATTCCTTTGAGAATGACGATGCTTCCGATGAAGAAAACTTTCGATGATTTATAAATACACCAGTCAGTGTTCCAAGATGATATTGATGATGTTGTCCTCTCACCCACTTGATGCTGTTGATGATGTTGTCCTCTCTCTCTCGCATGATGCTGCTGAAGAATACCCTTCTTGTTAAGGGGCGTGTTGAAATAATGTAACTGCAAAGAGTATTCTTATTATTATTTGATATATTATTCATTGGATCAATCCCCATTGTGGATTGATCATGTTGGCTATTGTAATAGGACCAAATCCCCTTTTGCAGATTGGTCAAATGATAATTATAATAGGCAGAATAAGAAGTCGGCCCCAACAAATATTTAAGAGGCCCCAAAATATAATTAAGGTGGTTATAACCACCTAGCTGGAGAAGTCGGCCCTGCCAGTGAAGAGACACTTCACACGTGCCAGTCTAATATAAATAAGGAGGCTAGCGCCTCACTTAGACACACAACTCACTTGCTCATTGAGAGACAAGTTTCAGATCTACTGTTAGAGAAGAAGGAGAGAGAGTGGCACATATCTGGGAGAGGATTTTCTGCATTAGTTTAAGAGATCTCTTGGCATTGTATTGGCTATCTATATTAAGGAAGTTTTGCTGGGTTTTCTTCCCCTAAAGGGTTTCCCAGGATAAATGTTGTGTCTCTTGTGATTGTGTATTTCTCAGTGATATTGGATTATGCTATTGTTATCTAATGAAATTCAAAGAACTATAATAATGGATTAAACATTAACAATACTCGAGTTTAGTTTCATTTTTGGGTGCAACCTACTTGGAATGGTTTTCCTTTGCTGGTTGAGGGTTTGACCTCCTTGGATCTCTTCTCTTTTGCTGGTTGAGGGTTCGACCTCCTTGGATCTCTTATCTTGTGTTGGTATAGGGTATGGCTTCCCTTGATCTGCTCTCCTCTTGTTGTCTTTTAGGGTGCATCCCTCTCTCCTTGCTGTTATAGGTGTCGCAACCCCCCCTTGTCTCTCTTCTCCAGCCTGCTGCATCCTCCTAGGCTGTCGCTAGCTTCTGCTAGGATGCCGCTAGCTTATCCTAGGTTGCCATTGGTTCTTCTATGGCTTCCTCTGATGTCTTTCTTGTGTTGTTATTGTCACCTGTTATTTACAGCCTCTAGGGCATGTTATGACAGCCCTAAGACTGCTACCCTAAGTTGCATATTTGTTGTAGCAACCCTATATCTTTTGGACAATTTTTGTTTGAGCTGTTAGGGGTTTTTATTTCAGCCTTTAGTTTGTCATTGGGGTTTTTATATCAGCCCTATACCTATGCTGATTGGTCTTTGAGATCTACCGATTTCTTGTTGGCAAACTGTCCACATAGATCATGATGGAGATCTACCCTTGAGGGTTTGATCCATGCTCATTATAGTTTTTTAGGAGCATACAAAAAAGAGGACAATGGCATGAAATTCAGGTAAATTTGTTCTTTGTTTTGGCTAAGGTAATGTTCAGATTTTTGTTTTTGCTAATAATCAGATCTATTCTTTGTTTAAGTTATTGTTCATAATTTTTTCTTGTTAGCTAATGATCAGATTTGTTCATGTTCAAATTCAGTTAAGAATTGTTTTCTCTAATGTTCAATTCCATTGTTTTATTTTGTGATTGATCTACTTTAGAAGTTATTGATTTGATTGCTGATCTATATCTACTGTAGTGAATAAATTTGAAAGAATATTTATGTTCTAGTTTTCCCTTAAATTTCTAACACTTAGACCTGAATGTACCTTTTTGATCTTGTCCTCCTTCTGTAGATCAACCTTTGAACACCATTTCTTCTATTGTTAAGGTTTCTTTATTGGATCTTCTCCTCATCTCCTCAGACAACAAAGATCCCACAACAATATCATAGTCAATGGTGTATGTTGTGCTAAACCACATAGATGTGATCAGATGATCCCAAGATTCAGTTAATGAACATAGTAGCGTAACTTCCTTGTCCTCATATTTGTATTTTACTTCCATACTAGATAATTGACAAATCAGAGTATTGAAAACATTTAAGTGATCATCAATTTTTGTACCTTCTTTCATCTGTAAGCTGTACAAATGCCTCTTCAAGAAGATTATATTCGTCAAGGACTTTGTCATGTAAATAATTTCTAGTCTGTTCCACAAACCCGTTGTTGTCTCCTCTCCAACGATGTTAAGCAAATCTTCATCTTCCAGACACAAACAAATGGTATTTATGGATCTTGCATCCAGATCTTCCCAGTCCTCGTCTGTCATGCTTGTCGATTTCTTTGTCTTTCCCACCAACGCCTTTTGCAATCCTTGTTGCACAAGCAGATCCCACATCTTGAGCTTCTATAACTCAAAATTATTCTTGCCGTTGAATTTCTCCACCTCAAAGTTAGAACTCTGCACTTTCGCCATCAACACAAAATACCTCAAACAACCAAATGCTCAAATCACTTCTTATAATACTAAACATTAATATGGAGGAATTTTCTTATTCAAAGTTGAACCTAAAAAAATATTAGTTAAAAAGTTTTAAAGAAAATATTTAATAAATATTTTATACCTCAAAACCTTTTACCAAAACATAAAGGGTCCACCTCTTACCATTTAATAAAGGGTGATTCTCTTCAAATAATTCCACCCACTTAAAAAATAATTTCACCCACTTAAAAAAGAGAAACGATCCTCCATAAAATATTAAAACATCCTCTATCCATTAATTTACCATGGCGATCCTCTTATAAAGTATATTTTGTGCTTAATAAAACAAAAACCGCTCCAAACTTCATACCTCGTGCTCTATGCATAACAAACAAACCGATTTTGAAGCTTTTATACCTCGTGTACAAGCGACTTTCCACGAATTTTCAACTTGATCACACAACAGGTATCGCTCCATGAAATATCCCTGATCCCGCTGATCAAGATATTTGCTACTGATCTATTGTTCTATCTTGTAGATCTGATACACTGGGGGGGTTTCTTGATGCATTTCAGTTGTATGTTTGAGATCTTGATGGTTATTGCATGTTCATGTTGCATATTTATGGTTTTTACAGCATATAAAGGACACATGCATAAGTAAAGAACATCAACTACCCAATATCATGTATTATACGATTCAAGCATGGAAATACAATAGCCTACTGGAAATATAGAATATAAACGTCAGCTAGATCTCATGAATCATCACTGGAATACAAGAAAATAGCATAAAAATACCCGTGATTAGAAGATGATAGCATATCTGATGCATGCACTGATAGATCGACAAAAATATGCGATTTCGGAGAAGTACACTAACCGCTACCAGCTGGAAAACTCGTCCAGAAGAATAGACTGTCAGAATGCATTGGAAACTGCTCCAATAGAAGCACCCTGACCTCTAGAGTGAAATGGATGAGTGCCATATCTCGGATTTGGTCTCTGAGGCATTGGATCTGGACCCCTGGGGGGTTTGTGCACCTCCTAGGACATTGGATGCGTCCCAAAGGATTCCACCAATGGAATATGATGCTATATGGCTCAAAACAACTGTCTCGCCAAATGCGGAACTGGGTCGGAAGGATTTGCCCGGATCTTCTCTAATACTCTGCGTGCAACCCCAAATGTCTGTCCGGAAGAGATGCACCCTAAATGGTTGGATGAGGCGATATGAAAGATTCCATCATCAGAATCTGACGATAGATGGCTCAATAGAAGCGCCCTGGTTGGATCTCAATTGGGTTGGAAGGAAACTGCAATCTGGACTCGGATTTCATGCAGCTCTCCAAACCCTCAAACTGACTTGCGCCATCATTGGCTGAGTTGTGCACTCTGATATGGATACTCCTGAAAAGTACGATGAAATACTTGGATGGTATCTCCGATGGGATAGGGTGTGTCTCTCAACATCGAAACTGATCAATGGTGGTGGTTTCCTCAAGAAATCCACAAAATAGTATGGTCGACTCTCTTCCTCCTCTGGGAACTCTCAACATCAAATCATAACAATGCATAATGAGAAATTAGGTCAAATTCCTCCCTTTATACCTTTCCCAATCTAATTCACCATTGACCTCACTTAATCTAGGCACTTTTCCTCCTAAGGTGGTTAATTAATTAATTAAGTCCCCCTTTAGCACCTTTTCATTCTAATTCTTCGTTGACTTAGGCTTAAGTGACTTTTCCTAAGTATTTTGGCTTAATTCATCATTTAACCATCAATTCCTCCTTATTTCTCCATCTTGTTCCATGTTTATGCCTGACTATAGTCTATGGGAACATATAGACTACTAAGTCACTCCCTACTGGCCTACTCTTGGGAACGAGACATCACAGTCCTCCCTTCCCGAGATTGTTTGTCCTCAAGCAACATCAATCCTGGGTGCTGTAAGATATGCTCTCCCTCCCATGTGGCATCCTCCACTGGAATACCCCTCCATATAACCAAGCACTCCCTGATTATCCTGCTCCTCAATCTGCGCTCTCTCTGCTCTAGTACCTCCTCTGGCACTAGCTCCAACTGACCCTCCTCATCCAAGGGTGGCAACTCCTCTGAAATGCTAACCTATTGTCCCACAACCTTTTTAAGGCAAGAGATGTGAAAGACGTTATGAATCTTGCTACCTTTCGATAGATCTAGATCATATGCCACCTCACCTATCCTCCTGATGAATCTGTATGGCTCGTATAACTCTGACTTCAACTTCTCTACTCCACTCCTCTTCAAGGAGGACTGTCAGTATGGCTGTAATCACAGAAAAACCAAATCCCCTACCTCAAAAATGCGCTCAACTCTGTTTCGGTCTGCATATATCTTCTGCTGATTCAAAGATGAATGCAAGTTCTCCCTTACTGATTGAAGAATCCTCTAAATCTACTCCACCCAGTCCTTGGCCCCCGGGACCCTGCTGTCCCCAAACATAGCCTTTATAAAGGAGGGTGCATCGTATCCATACAATGCCCTGAATGGTGACATCTTGATAGACATATGGTAAGTTGTGTTGTATCAATACTCACCCATATGTAACCATCTCACCCAAGTGCGCTGCTGGCCCCCCACATAGTTCCTCAGATACCCTTCCACCCATTTGTTGGCGATCTCTGTCTGCCCATCTGTCTGTGAGTGGTAGTTGGTACTCATGGCTAGCTTTTTGCTTGTCAATATGAAAATCTCCTACCAAAATGCGCTGATGAAGCACCCATCCCTATCACCGACTATCTGCCTGGGTAACTCGTGCAACCAGAATACCTCCCTAAAAAAAAACTCTGCTACCTGTATGGCCTTGTAGTATGTGGGTATGGCGAAGAAATGTGAAAATTTGATTAGTCTGTCGACCACCACAAATATACAGTCCTTTCCTTGCACTCTAGGAAGGCTTGTAATGAAATCCATGGAAATGCTCTCCCATTTCTGCTATGGAATGGTAGAGGCTGTAGTATCCTTGTGGGGTGTGTCTGCTCGGACTTGTTTTGCTGAAAAGTCGTGCACTCTCATATGTGTTTCAACACATCATCCTTGAGACCCTTCCATGAGAATCTCTCCCTAATATTCCTATATGTTTTAAAGCACCCCTGATGCCTTGCAGTAGGTGAATCATGACATACCTTCAGAATTTTCCCCTTCAGGGTGGATTCCGGAACCAAGTAGATCCGGTCCTTGTAGAAAATGACATCATCAAGAACCCGATATCTATCATCAATCACCTATCCATCCATCACCTCAAAAGAAAATTTGTTTTTGGAGTATTCCACCAAAAAATGAGCTTTCCAATATGTACAAACGTCCATCATTGAACATCCTGCTGGCCTCCTGGACAAGGCATCTGCCACGATATTCCTTTTTCCCTTGACATACTCAATGTCAAAGTCAAAGGCTTGGATCTTTGAGACCCGCTTTTGCTGCCTCTCACTGAGGTCTTTCCGATCAAGGAAATAATTGAGACTGTTATGATTAGTCTTCACTACAAACCTGCTGCCAACTAGATACTGCTTGAATTTGGTTAAGGCATGCATGATCGCTAGCATCTCCTTGTTGTAAATAGGATAGAGTCTCTCTAACTCATTGAGATTTCTGCTCTCAAACATGATGGGGTGCCCCCCCTGCATAAAAACTGCTCCAATCCCCACCCCTGATGCGTCACACTCTAAGACAAACGACTGCGAAAATTATGGAAGGGATAGAACAGGGCATGTGCTCATAACCTCCTTCATTTTGTGGAATGTCTTCTATGACTCCTCTGTCCAATGAAAAATACCCTTCTTGGTCAAGTCTGTGAGTGGTTCTCCCAATTGTGAAAAACCCTTGACGAATCGCCTGTAGTAACCGCATAACCCAAAGAATCCTCTCAACTCCGTGATATTCTTGGGCATTGGCCAATCCACAATGACCCTGATCTTTTCCTGGTGAACCTGTACTCCCTGATCACTGATGATATGCCCCAAGTACAGTAGTTCCCTCATGCCAAATTCACATTTGGATTCCTTGGAATATAAAGACTGTGCCTGCATAATATCCAAGACCTTCCCCAAATGTGCTAAATGCTCATCCCATGTCTTGCTGTAGATCAATATATCGTCGAAGAATACTAGAAGGTACTTCCTCAACTGTCCTCTAAAGATATGGTTCATGCAAGACTTGAAGGTGGTTGTTTCATTGGTCAGTCCAAATGGCATGACCAAGAACCCAAAGTGTCTGAAATGACATCGGAATGCTGTCTTCTCAATGTCTTGCTCCCTGATGCTGATATGATGGTATTCTGAATGTAGATCAATCCTAGTGAAGAAGACTATCCCATGTAACTCATCCATCAGCTCATCTATGCGTGGAATGGGGTAATGATTCTTGATCGTTTTCTTGTTGAGTGCTCTATAATTGATGCACATCCGTAACGTGCCATCCTTATTCAATACCAGGATGACTGAAGATGCAAAAGGACTCATGCTGGGCCTGATGTGCCCCATAGCGAGAAATTCTTTGATTGCTTTCTCAATTTCTTCCTTAAATTTATTGGGGTGCCTATAGGGTGCTGTAATCACCGGTGTAGCCCTTGCCTCTAACTCAATCATGTGCTCAAAAGCCTTGTCTTGAGGTCTCCCTGGTGGTATCAGCCCAAATACTAGCTCATAACGTCCCATAAGCTCTCTGATATGTGGATGGTAGTGCTCCCTACCCTCTGAGTCCTTTCGCGTGGTGATCAAACACTCTGCTACATAAGCCACATCGTCGTGATGAAAGATCCGCTCCATCCTCTTTGTTGATACTGCTCGAGGTGCCCCTGTAGACATGCCTCTCAACACAACTCTCGATCCACTGGCATCTATGAAGCTCATGGTCAA
Organism: Picea engelmannii; assembly: GCA_009831015.1. Classification (NCBI taxonomy): domain Eukaryota; kingdom Viridiplantae; phylum Streptophyta; class Pinopsida; order Pinales; family Pinaceae; genus Picea; species Picea engelmannii. The sequence continues at coordinate 258,308 of ML793619.1, read as the reverse complement.
CGTCTGATAGTTGAACCCAATCTCCCCCAATGAATATAACCACTGTACCCCTAATAGGGCATTAGTATCTGATAGGTCAACTACATAGAATGTGTCAGTTAGGGTGTAGTTGCCTAGTTTGACCTCTAGGTTAGGGATCATGTCCAAGCATGTCATCATGTATCCATCAACCAATGCCACATGGAATCCCTCAAACTCCTTTGTGCGTAACCCCCTCCTGGCTACTAAGGATGCATCTATGAAGTTGTGGGTGGCCCCACCATCAACTAAAGCTGTCATGCGTTGCCCTTGTACAAGGCCCTTGAGCCTGAGAGTGTTGTACCTGGGTACTCTTGAAAGGGTGGCTATGGTTCCCCCTTTCACGTCTCTACGATGTTTTTCCTCCTCCTCGGGCTGTGCCCTTGCCGGTATCTGAGGTTTATTCGGCTGCTTCTTTGGCTCATTAGTGGTATCAATCTCTGAATCACTGTCTGTCGGTGCCTGAATATCCTCATCCTCCTCCTCATTGCCTGATTCCACTTCAATATAATGGATTTGTCCCTTCCCCATGCATCTATGCCCGGGGATCCAAGGATCTTTGTAAGAGAAGCACATCTTCTTCCTCATCAATTCCCATTTCGTATCATCATCCAACTTGGGTTTTCCCTTCCATTCCCTTTGATGATTCTTTTGATCCTTGTCTCTATGTGGTACAAAGGGTTGGGTAAATGGTTTAGATTTTGGCACGGAGTCCGCCAAATCTCTAGTGCGTCGGATAACATCCTGCAAGGTGTGAGGCCGGTATGCCTTCATCCATCCCCTCAAGGGTTTTGTGAGCCCCTCTGTAAATAACATGATCAACCGAGGCTCGGATATATCTGTCATTTCCACTGCTACCCTCTGAAACTCTGAAATGAATGTCTCTACTGTGCCAGTTTGTCTCAACTGGGCTAGATCTCTGAAATGAATCTCTGGATCTCTCCTATCAAATCTATCCATGAGTCTCTCTGTGAACTCTCTGTAGGAGGTGATGCGACTGTGACCCAATGTCACCAATCCGTGATACTACCACTCATGTGCCTCACCCTCCAAGTGTATGGTGGCGAAATTGATGGCCTTTGACTCGGTCATTTGGTTGAGCTTGTAGTAGGTGTCTAGTTTCTGTATCCAAGCTCTGGCGGTGGATTTGGATGATCCGTCAAAAGAAGGTATGGTGAGTTTACCAACTTTCTAGATGAAATCAATGTTATTCCCTTGCTGCTGATGTTGCTGTGGTCCTCCCCACCATGTCTCTCTGGGGCGGTTCCTAAGTCTGAGTCCACAATACTCGACTAAGGTCATATCCTGATGGAAGTCATGGCCCAATGCTGCATACTCTCTCCGATACTCTGCAATGTCCTCTGCATGAGTGGGCGGTCTCTGTGCTATCGGTATCTGTGTTGCTATTGGGGGTGCCCTCTGGAAACTGGGAAACAACGGACGTGGAATCCTACTCGCAGAGGTGTATGTGCGAGTGGGTGACTGGGGTCTACTGCCTGACCTTGAGTTCCCCTGTGCTGCTTGTGGGGCTTGTGTGCCTCATATGTCTACCATAGCTAGTCTATCCGCTACCTGAGCCAAATACTGAGACATGGTTCGATGACTAGCTAGCATATCACTGATAACCTGCATGAAGGTTGCATTTGGATCCACGACGGCCTTACCACTACCCTCTGGTCGCTCATATCTGTCAGCTAGCCTCCTCTCTGCTTCGCGCTCGACCTCGTGCTCTGCTCTTCTTTCTGCTTCTCTATGTGCCTCTTCCTCTTCCCTTGAACTGGGATGGAAGGGAGGAAATTTAGGCCTATCCCTTCTTTCCCTGCGCCTGTTGTATGTGACATATTCGTCACCTACGTGCTCAGGATCATCTGGTTCTTCTGCTGTATTCATTGTCTTTAGTCAGAGGCTGGCAGGACTAAAGCTTTGATACCACTGAAATATCCCTGATCCCGCTGATCAAGATATTTGCTACTAATCTATTGTTATGTCTTGCAGATCTGATACATTGGGGGGGTTTCTCGATGTGTTTCAGTTGTATGTTTGAGATCTTGATGGTTATTGCATGTGCATGTGGGTTATTGCATGTGCATGTTGGTTATTGCATGTACATGTTGCATATTTATTGTTTTTACAACATATAAAGGACGCATGCAGAAGTAAAGAACATCAATTGCCCAATATCATGTATTATATGGTTCAAGCATGGAAATACAATAGCCTACTGGAAATATAGAATATAAATGTCAGCTAGATCTCATGGATCATCACTGGAATACAAGAAAATGGCATAAAAATACCCGTGATCATAAGATGATAGAAGATTTGATGCATGCACGGATAGATCGATAAAAATATGCGATTCCAGAGAAGTACGGTAATCACTACCAGCTAGAAAACTCGTCTAGAAGAATAGACCGTCAGAATGCGTCGAAAACTGCTCCAATAGAAGCGCCCTGGCCTCTAGACTGAAATGGATGAGTGTAGGATCTCGGATCTGGTCTCTGAGGCACTGGATTTGGACCCCTGGGGGGTTTTCTCACCTCTTGGGACATTGGATGCGCCCCAAAGGATTCCACCAACGAAAGTTTATGCTATATGGCTCTAAACGATCGTCTCGCCAAATGTGGAACTAGGTCAGAAGGATTTTCCCGGATCTGCTCTGATACTTTGCATGCAACCCCAAATGTCTGTCCAGAAGAGCTACGCCCTAAATGGATGGATGAGGAAATATGAAAGATTCCACTGTCAGAATCCAACGATAAATGGCTTAATAGAAGCGCCCTGGCGGGATCTCAAATGGGTTGGAAGGAAACTGCAATCTGGACTCAGATTTCATGCAACTCTCCAAACCCTCAAACTGACTTGCACCCTCACCGGCTGAGCTGTGCACTCTGATATGGATACTCCTGAAAAGTACGGTGAAATACCTGGATGGTATCTCCGATGGGCTAGGGTGTGTCTCTCAACACCAAAACCGATCAATGGTGGTGGTTTCCTCCAGAAATCCACAAAATAGTATGGTCGACTCTCTTCCTCCTCTGGGAACTCTCAACATCAAATTATAACAATGCATAATGAGGAATGAGGTCAAATTCCTCCCTTTATACCTTTCCCAATCTAATTCACCATTGACCTCACTTAAGCTAGGCGCTTTTCCTCCTAAGGTGATTAATTAATTAATTAAGTACCCCTTTAGCATCTTTTCATTCTAATTCTTCGTTGACTTAGGCTTAAGTGACTTTTCCTAAGTATTTTGGCTTAATTCTTCATTTAGCCATCAATTCCTCCTTATTTCTCCATCTTGTTCCCTGTTTGTGCTTGACTATAGTCTACAGGAACATATATAATACTAAGTCACTCACTGCTGTCCTACTCTTGGGAACATGACATCACACTCCACGGGTATCACTCCTGTCAAAGGGTGTAGGAGGGATAAACCAAAAATATTTCCCCTGTTCCGTCCTCTTCCAGTAGACGGATCGAGCTCTTCCAACAGGTTCGTCTCTACCTTAGTGCACGTAGATCGATTCAAGTCAAGTCAACTCACCTGCTCTAATATCTAACGACCAAATTCTCTTCTCCTTCGCTCTCAGATCCTTCAACTCTGGGATTTGATACCACTTGTTACACAACAAAAGCATAAACATAACAAGATTTTAATGGCAAAGAAAATAGAACCAAGAACAAACCAGACACACCAACAATCACACAATTGACACAGTGATATACATGAAAACCCAATATGGGTAAAAACCATGAGGAAACGATAATCGACATTCTTATTATTCAAGGGAGAATTACAATAGCCAATCACAGGAATACAACCATCCTCTCCTCTCTTCACACACTGTGCTATGTTAGAAAAATGGGTGTGCTCGTTTCAACATAGACAATATAGCAATATTGTCATCCAACCATAGGCACAAAGGCCACCCTCGAGCACCTTAAACTTGACAGATAAAATAATTATGGTAGGATACCAATATCCAACCAAGGCTAGTTCACCAAGCAAAGATAACCAAAGACCAAGCAGAAAGTCCAAACCAATAACCCAAGACAAGATCACTACTGCAACAGTTGCAGTTCTCCTTCACTCATGCACACTTCTTGTCCTTATGCAGTCATGAGTGACTGGATGACAAATGAGATATGGCTCCATTTATTTATAATGCTCCATCTTAACTAACTAGGCCAACTTCTCTTTCTGGGAGCCAATAACTCAATATCAATTTATTCTATTAAGCTGACTTGTCTTCTAGGGTTATTATCCAAAGCTTTAGGGTTTCTCTTGCTTCCCAAAATATTCTAGTCTCATCAAAGGTTACATGTGGAGGTTAATACCTCTCGCAACTACCATAATATCAACACTCCCTCCTAACTAGGGAGGTATTAAAGGAAATGGTCTTGAGCACAAACAAACCATTCAACCGATAACATCATCATATCCACACAACCTATCTCATGATCAAATCACGAGCACCATCATCACTTATCCAACTAGATATTCTCTGTGGCAATTAGAATAATGCCATCCAATAGAACACAACTGTGTCTATACATAGTAGTATACAACTACTATTCGATGGTACACAACCACTCTCAATAACATGTTGCTACTAATGAATGACACACAGTCACTATCAGTGGATCATATCCACCACAATAGCATACAACTATTTTTCAAAGAAATACAGTCTCTATAAAAATCATATTATTTGATATCAATATGCATAAAAAATATCATGATACAAGTTGAGTCATCTGGGCCATTCTTCCACTCACATCTGTGAGATCTGGAAGAGCATCTTCCCTCATAAAGTAACACATCAACCATGGGATATCTGGACTATTCTTCCCAAGCATAGAACAATAATTGTCCCTCATTTCCGATCCTGGACCATTCACCTAACTGGGCCATTCCTCCGGCACTAATCATAGTGCAACCTGGAGAGAATGAGTCTGCCTTAGGGAATGCCTATCCATGATCGTTGAACCTGGACCATTCACCTAATTGGGCAATTCCTCCGGTATTAATCATAGTGAAACTTGGAGAGAATGAGTCTGCCCTAGGGAATGACTGTCCTGCACCAACCTCCAAAATAGACCATTCTTCGAAACTGCTCACAGTTGTGAACTTAGAAAGAATGAATGTACGACGAGGTAGACCATTCTACTTGATCATTACTTAGAGTGACTGCCAAGAAGAATGTCTGTCCTAGACCATTCCCCACACTGGCCACAAGGGGAATCACTGTCTATGATACATCAAAAATCTATCAGACCATTTTCATTACGAAAATGACTGCCTGATCTGGTCCATTTTCCGAATTGGAAAATGCTTGTTCGCCATAAATATTGAACTACTTTCCAGACTGAAAAGGAACTGTCCAACTTGGACCATTTTCCATACTGGAAAATGATTTCCCATGAATCAATAACATATCAGTGCTCCCTCCCAACCCGAGGAGCCATCTCTTCCCTTTCAGCTAAGTGAGTTATCTCCATTATCCCCATCTTGTCCCTTAAGTATGCAAAATTTATCATGGACAAAGGCTTTGTCAAAATATCTACTACATGCTCATCTGTGGAGATATATTGGAGTTTCACTTCTTCTTGGACTTTATCACAAATAAAGTAATATTTGATCTCAATATGTTTCGACCGGTCATGAAACACTAGGTGTTCTGATAGCCTCATACAACTTTGATTGTCACAGTATATTATGGTCGAATCTAGTACATGATCAAATAATCTAGAAATCAACTTCCTCAATGATACTGCTTCGAAACATGCCTCACATGCTGTGATATATTATGCTTTTGTTGTATCGAGTGCGACAAACTTTTGTTTCCGGCTGGCCCATGATATCATTGCAGAGCCGAAACTGAAACACATACCTGAAGTACTCCTTCTATCTTCTGCGCTCCCTACCCAATCTGAATCTGTGAATCCATGAAGTTGTATATCACGGGATGAGGTGTATCTTGATCCGTAGTTTAGCGTCCCACAAATATATCTTAGAACATGCTTTGCAACTATCCAGTGCTCATGTCTGGGTTCCACCTGGAACTGGCTTAAAGTGTTTATAGAAAAGCAAATGTCTAGTCGATTATTCAGTAGATACATCAATGACCCAATCAATTTCCGAGATAGGGATGGGTCTACTGGATTAGAATCCAAGTCTCTTACTTTTCTTATATCTGTGGTCATAGGAGTGGCCATGGATTTGCAATCCATCATTCCAAATTTCTTAAGAATCTTCATTGCATACTTTCCTTTTCCAAGGAAGATTTCACCACGTTTTTTCCATACTTCTAGTCCCAAGTAATAGTGCATGAGACCAAGATCTTCCATATCAAACTCAAAAGATAATTCCTTCTTACAGTGGGTGATGAGAGTCTCTGCACCTATAAAGAATAAATCATTGGCATACATCAGTAGAATCACAGGTGCATTGTTAACAACCTTGTAGTAGAGATTTGGATCTGCATGACTCTTAGAGAAACCAAGTCTTATTAAGTAATTGTCAATTATGGCATACCAAGCTCTTGGAGCTTGCTTGAGTGCATACATGACTCTCTTTAATCTGAAAACATGAGTGTCTATGAGATGTACCTCAAAACATTGAGGTTGTTCAATGTATACTTATTTTTCAATTGCTCCATTGAGAAATGATGTTTTTACATCCATATGATGTAAACTCCATCCCATGGAAGCAACAAGAGACATAATAGTTATGATAGAAGTATATCTGGCAACAGGAGCAAAGGTTTCATCATAATATTCTCCCTCCTTATGGGAGAACCCTCTAGCTACGAACCTTGCCTTGCATTTTTCCATGCTTTTGTCTATTGCATGTTTTATCTTATAGACCCATTTTGAAGTTACCATTGATTTTTCCTTGGGTCTAGGCATGATTTCCCACACATCATTTTTCATGATAGACTGATATTCTTTTGTCATGGATTCTTTCCACTGTTTCTTCTAAGTTGCTTCTTCAAATGTGGTGGGTTCTTCATTTATAAGTTTTGTCATAAATGTTGCATAGATGGAGAATATTTTGGGATTCTTGTTTTCTCTGAAAGTGCCACTTGGAACTTTGAGTCTTTCTACTTCTTGTAGAGTAGCTTCAAGCCAAGTTGGACGTTTTCTAGTTTTGGGTATAATGACTGATTCAATAGGTTCGCATGGTTGCATCGGATGATCAAGTTGTTCTGGTTCTTCATTTTGAATTTCTGGAAGACAGGTGATTTCTTATTTAGGCTCTTCATATTCTTCTTCCATGGATTATTTTATGGATTTCTTGAAATCCATCTTCTCATTGAAGGTTACGTCTCTGTTGACTTCAATCTTATGTTATTCTAGAATATAGATTCTGCAGGCTTTGGAGGATTCACTATATCCAACAAATATGCCCTTCTTTCTTGAGGGTTCTAGTTTTTTCCTTTTATCCTTGGGGATATGAATGTAAACATGGCACCCAGATATTCTTAAGTGTTCCACATTAGGTTTATTTCTTGAGAAGGCTTCTTCTGGAGTCATATCCTTCAATATGCGGTGAGGACTTCTGTTCTAAACATATATTGTTGTCATGGCTGCTTCTCCCCATAAATACATGGATAAACCTTGATCATTCATTAGTGCCTTCACGGTTTCTTCAATGGATCTATTCTTCCTTTCTTCTACACCATTTTATTGAGGATTATGAGGAATGGTTAGGTCCCTCCTAATCCCTACTGCTTTGCAAAAGAAAATGAATTCCTTGGATGTGTATTCTCCTCCATTATCTATTCTTAAAGTCTTGATTTTCTTTCTTGTGAGGTTTTCTATTTCTGCTTTGAATTCTTGAAACTTGTTGAAAACTTCATCCTTTGTATTCAAGAGATATAACCAAGTCTTTCTTGAGTAATCATATATGAAGTTTACATAATAAAGAGAAACTCCTAGATATTTGACTGACATTGGACCGAAAACATCTGAATGTATTAGACCTAGGATTTCCTTAGATTTATTATCGCTACTTGAGAATGGCTTCTTAACATTTTTACCAAGTGCACATCCTCTGTAAATGCCTTCATGTGTAGATTGTAGTTCTGGTATTCCTTCAACCATTTTCTTGAGGAAAGGTAATGCTGATAGTTAAGGTGAGCATACCTTCTATTCCAAAGTTCACTGGGATTTATTTCACCATGTACAAGAGCTTCATCCTTACGTTCTAGTAGCCTATATAATCTTCCTTCATGAGTTCTGATAACTCTAACATTCTTTATGCTAGAGTCTCTAGACCAAGATAGTACTTCACCATCTACAAAGGCTATTCTATTTCCTTTGTCTTCTAGGAAAGATATAGATACAAGATTCTTTTCTAAACCAGGTACATATAAGACATTACTCAAATGAACATTGTTACCTGATTCCAATTTGAAGGAGGCTTGACCAATTCCTTTGAATGGATAGGTGTTCTTGTCTCCAAGTTCTACTTTGTGAGATGTCTTCTTTTCATTCAAATTGGAGAGTCTAACCTAGTTTCCTGTCATATGCTTGGAAGCTCCACTGTCAATTATCCACATGCCATATTCAAGAGTTCCTGTAAGAGCTGAATAGGTAGATGATCTGCCTTTTCATTCATGATTTCTGTTGACTGATAGATGGTCAAACTTTGACTTTGACTGGTCAAACATTGACTTTGATCCAAAATATCAACCTTGACATTTTTTTCCTTCTGAGAGTGCCAATAGGTGCACTGGACTAAGGCACACTAGAATATCCTCTCCTTTAGTAAAGTGTTCCATCATAAGGTGCTGAGCAAGAGGTTTTAGGGTTTGCAGCTGCACCTGCTAATAACCCTAGCGACAATGCTTCAGTAACTGCACCTGCTAGAAATGCTAGTGGTATTTCTTCAATGAGCTTGATAGTATTATGGCTTAGCTTCTTTCCAGTGGTTAGAATGACTGAAGGAGGTGTGGGCCCATAGCCTATTAGAAAAATGGGTGTGGTCGTTTCACCATAGACAATATAGAAATATTGTCACCCAACCACAGGCACAAAGGCCACCCTTGAGCACCTTAACCTTGATAGATAGAATAATTCCGGTAGCATACCAATAACCAACCAAGGCTAGCACACCAAGCAAGGATAACCAAAGACCAAGTAGAAAGTCCAAACCAATAACCCAAGAAAATATCACTACTGCAACAATTGCAGTTCTCCTTCACTCATGCACACTTCTTGTCCTTATGCAGTCGTGAGTGAGTGGATGAGAAATGAGATCTGGCTCCCTTTATTTATACTACTCCATATTAATTGACTGGGTCGACTTCTATTTTTGGGAGATAATAACTCAATATTAATTTTTCTATTAAGCCGACTTGTCTTCTAGGGTTATTATCCAAATCTTTAGGGTTTCTCTTTCTTCCTAGAATATTCTAGTCTCGTCAAAGGTTACACATGGAGGTTAATACCTCCCGCAACTACCATAATATAAACATGCAACACTACATTGCTCATTGCTCACTTCACCTCTATGGGTATGCTCGTATATATAGCATCTATCAAATAGTTAGACAAATTGATTACAATATGATCCACCAGTTACACAAACTATTTACTGTAGTGTGCATGCATGCACATTCTATTTTTAGTTGATATGCATGAAACCGCATGGGAAATTAGTTGGGAGGTTTTTAACATCATTCTCATCAGTTGTTTCTGTGGGATTAAATATGATTATCATCAATGAACATGCCTCATAAGAGTAGCATTAGAAATATTCTTAATAAGGCTAGCAATCCATCATAAATCAAATTTCAAACAATTATCAACCTATAAGTCTAGTACCATTAAGGATTTTTTTTTAATAATAGGCACCATTTTGGCAGTGTTATTTATGATGACCATCTAGATTTCATTGGAATTTTTTATAGCTTATGATTTTTCAATAATACCATCAAACAATGGAGGATAATTATTTAAAGTTTGTTATTCCACTAACATCTTTGGAATTCGATTGAAGTACCCATCCATGCATTCTATAATTCTAGATTTTCTCTAGTCTCCTTTTTTTCCATGATTATGAAACATGGGTTGGACACAACACGGACAACATTGTTTTATTGAACATTCCTTCACACCATCCCCAACGAGGATTTTTTGGGGGATTTGAACATCTTTGGAATTCGATTGAAGTACCCATCCATGCATTCTACATTGCTATATTTTCTCTAGTCTCCTTTTTTCCATGGTTATGAAACATGGGTTGGACACAACACACAACATTGTTTTATTGGACATTCCTTCACACCACCCCCTACAAATAGAACTCCATAAGAATATTTTTTGGGGGCTCTGATTTTGTAATCTTACTATCAAGGGCTGAAGGTTCATTCTGTCATTGTCTCCATATTTTAGTGAGGGCACTGCCAATGTTAAATGCACTCATATGCTCAACCTTTCTATATTTTGTCTTAGTCTCTTATTTTCTTTGGTATGAAATATTGTTGGGCCATAACAGATGTTGAGTTTGTTGTGTTTCATATTTTTTTGACCTAATTTTTTTTTTCTCCTCGCACAAGTAAAAAACTGTCAAACTAAATTCATTCATTCATAATTTACATCTTAAATGATCATTATGAGAATCAACACATAAAGATATAAATATGGCACTGTACATTGTCTCTAAAGCTATTTATTTTTTGGTATGATACATTATAATGATCTCTCTACTGGAAAGACCCCATAATGTATTTTAAAGAAAAAACATATAAACTTAAACGACCCATTTTCAGTAATATCCAAACAAGTGTTTGAAACTCCTTGCCTCTCGTCTTTGCTTCTGTGAAATTCAAGATGAAATATACTACACCAACGTTGACGACCAGAATCAATGAAATTGAGTAATAGTGTAAAAGCCAACTCCAATCCCCGGTTGAAAAAGTACAGAAATACAAAACCAACATGCAATGATAAAGAGACTAGAGTTGCACGATTGATATCAGTCTAAACAACCGGGGATCTTAACTAGGTATTAGTGCATATTGTAATTTGTGGGATGTGCATCTCACTATTCTTTGAAATTGGTTTGTAGTATATATGGCATGTTTCCAATTCTTAGTATTATATATTTAAGTAATTGAGCAAGTTATTGCAAGCTCTTTTGACATTCTTAAATCATCAAATTTTCAAGTCATTAAATCATCAACTTTTCAAGTCATTAAATGATAACCATGTTTGGTTATAAAGATGGCATCTTACATGCTTCGTTCATATAAATTTGATATCTGGCCAAAGGCATTTCTTGTAGTCAAGGTTCTTGTCATTGATGAAATTAATCTTTATTGTTGGGAGACATCACCACTACGTTATAGGATTGAGAAAATTGTCAAGATACATCACCATTTCACTATAGGAATGAGAAAAGAAAAAAATGGTTAATGGGATAACTTTGATGGGAAAATATTTAATAATAATAAGCTTTTTGGGCCTTTTTATCATGCTTATTCAAAGAACTATGATCCACCTTTTAATTTATTGTATTTTTCCTATTCAGTGCAAATAAGGCATTGAGTAGGTTAAAGATAAACAAAAATCTTCCTCAAATATTAAATTCTTTCTAGGAGCACATCTTAGATAGGAGGCAGAATTATCCTTCTAGTGAGACTACTCAATTCATAGAAGTATTGCGACCTCTTACCAAGACTAACATGATGGAGATCCCCGTATGGGGTGTTTGGGATGCTAACCCTGAGGATACCCCTCCCCGAGGATGACTTCAATGACTATAATGAGGTGGATCCCACCAGCTCAGAGCTCGTATAGAGTGAGGACCCTCCAACAAGAAATCCACTCCCGCATTTAAGGCACAACAACCCCCTCGAGATTGTTCGCACGAGAAACCATGTGGGCTTCGAGGTGACTCCCACCAGCTCAATATTCATACAAAGAAAGGACCCTCCATCTGGAACGCTACTCCAGCATTTAATGCACAACATCTCCCCCGAGACGGTTCGAACGGGAAGCCATGTGGGCTCCCACGAGTCTTCGGGTTCCTCCCTGGCTTAGATCCCAGTTAGAGCAACCACCTGGACATAGAACTTAATGCCAATAACTATTCGTCCTCCCGATGAGTCGAGGCATTCTCCACTCACGATCAACCCTCTCCATGTTAAGCTCTACAATAAAAATCATGGACGTGAGCCAAAGCCAATGCTCGAAGCCTACTCTGCAAATTGAGAATCATGCTCTTGAAACCAGTTTCCTTCGCTCCATCATCAGTGATTGACACTCTACTCCACTGATCTCTCACTTATATCACCCTTCGATCCACGCTTTAGTCTGTGACATCATGGCACCTCAGCATGGTTATCCAAGAGGCTATTGTTGAGTCATCGAGGCTCCATAAGATTCCTCCTACCACCAACCTGAAGAGGGAAGACTAGTCTCTCGAGTGAAACATGAGGCTCACAATGTAGCCAACAACTACCATAGTAATAGTCCCCACCTCTTTCAACAGAGTTTGAACAAATTCGAAGCTGTTTTCAGCCTAGAACGAGACTTGACCACAAACTCTGAAGTAGCTGTGACTACAATTAATTGGGTTCTAGATGTAGGGAACACTAGAGAAAATGATACTCGCTACTGGAAGATAGTATAATTATACTGGCATATGAAAACCTTCATAGGACAAATGATCCATACTAGGGAGGACACCCAAAATAAAATTCAACTTCAGCTTGATGGTCTTCACTTGATGGTCAGAGAGATTCTATCTCGTCTTCCTCTTGCTTCAAAGAATATGGAAATGTCAACAACAGTTCGCAACCAACAATCTGGTCAAGACAAGGTTTAGGGAGAGAATTCCCTGGATGCCTCAGTCATGTTGATGTTTTGGTAGCCGTGGGAAGATCTTTCCCTCCTAGATGGAATTTCTTAGACGCGAAGAAGATTCTGGAAGCAAGAGATCCATTGGACAGATGTTGAAATACCCTAGAAGATAAGTTGATAGATGTTGGAATAATTCCTTCACAGAGCATTTCTCTCTAACCTAGCACACCCCCTAAAACCCTCAGTGTGTAGTTTGGTGAAGTTTGAAAAATCAAAGTTTTTTAGTGCTAGGGTTTCTACCAGCGAAAATGTCAACCAATATGAGAGTTGAGGATAGATTGGATGGAGAAGATAACTTCATATCTTGGAAGAATAGAATACAACTCATTCTATAAGAGAATTAATTATTGGATCACGTCAAAAATATGCTTTAAGAACCCAAAGACGAAGAAGTAAAGGCAAAGTTCAAGAAGAATGAGGTCAAGGCCACAAGGATCTTGACAGACTCAATCAAGGATCACCTGATACCCAATGTATCAGAACTAAATACTGCAAAGGAGATGTTTGGTTCCCTAACCAGACTCTATGAAAGTGAGAACACCAGTCGAAAGCTTACCCTACGACATCAACTCAGAAATGTGACTATGAATACGCCAACGATGATAGACAACTTCTTTACAAGGATCTCACAGATCAAAGACCAGTTAGCAGCCATTGGAGATCCAATTGAAGATGTTGAACCAATAACCACTACACTAAATGGTTTCCCTCCCTCTCGGTACCCATTTGTCCAAGGAATTTGTGCAAGAAGGAATTTATCCAAGTTTGACAAGTTATGGGCAGATTGCTCTCAAGAGGAATCTAGATTGATGTCCAAGAAACAAAAGGTAGATGATGAAAAAAACCAAGCACTTGCAACACAAGTGAAGAAGAGAAAGGAAAGAGAAGAAGGAAGTACAAGGAGGTCTAAGAAGCCACGTCGTAAGAGGGATGTGTCAAAGGTTCAATGCTTCAACTGCAGGAAGATGGGACATTATGCCGCACAATGTCCTCACAAACATGAGAAAGAAAAGGAGAAGAAAAAACACCATGCACACGCAGCAGAAGCCGAAGAGCACTCAAAGGCATCAAAGTATGGAGAATTTGTCTTTTAGACAATGGTGTTTTTCATATGAACGATAGAAGGAAACTCAAGCAGGACAACAAAACCAGACTCCAGGTTTGCATATCAGGTTTGATATTTTATATTTTTGTTGCTTAAGGACGCATTGTACTTAGGATAACAGTCTTTACAACTTTATTATTTGCTATTGATATCAAATTTTTAGGTATACCTGAATACTGTCGATATGATTACCATTAAGAAAATGATCATTGTTAATGATATAATTTTCTGATGAAATTGATCTCCTCTAGGAGATGTTCTTGATTACTAACCATTCCATGGAGGTTACCATGGAAATGTTGTTTTTGTCACTTATTCCGGGTAGGTCATAGGTGATATCTATGAGAAGGAGCTATGATGAAAATTGTAGGAGGCAAATATTTATACAGTCTCTAGCTGAGACATAGAACTATGTACACGAATGTACACACCCATGTGAAGTAGAAGACGAAGAAGAGTATCTCTTATGAAGATTGAATGTGAGGAGAAGAAGGCTCCAAAGATGACCGTAAAATTAATTTGACCACTCTTTAGATCATCAAGAAGAGTCAATAGTGCTTGAAGGGCCTACCTAAAAACAATGTAGTAAACAAGCATATGTTGAGGTACCTTCATGGTATGGTTGGATATGGATGTGAAGCTGCAGGGATATACAGATTCTGACTGGATAAGGAGTGTAGTGGATCAAAAGAATACTTTCAGATGTCGCTTCAGTCTGGGATCATGCATGATATAATGGTTGAGAAGGAAGCAAACATCAATGGCGCTCAATACTTTAGAAGCAGAGTATATCATAACAAGTGTGGCAAGCCTGAAGCAGTGTGGCTCCAGAAGTTGCCAGCTGGGATATTTGATCTAGGATTAGAGCCAACTTTGATACATTGTGACAATCAAAGCTGTGTAAAGATTACCGAGAACCATGTATTCCATGACATGTCTAAGCATATAGAGATAAAATATCATTACATCCGGGACATGGTGCATAGAGGAGATGTGGAGCTCCAATACATATCCAAAGACAAGCAGTTAGCGGGCATCCTCACCAAGCCCTTGTCAAGAGTGAAGTATAAGTACTTCAGGTCTAATCTTTGAGTGTTTCTGAATGTCCACCCTCGTTGAGAGGGAGGTGTGTTGTTTCTTCTCATGCTGACTAATCCCTCTGGCCAAGGGTTCCCTAGATTAGTCACGTGAGGTGACTGAGGGGGTAATGCACTGTCAAACCTGCTGAGAGAAGAAACATCACACACGTAGTCATAATACTATGGCAGAGATGGTGTGACTCTAGACAATAGTTGTGTGCTACTTCGGTGGTTGTGTACCACTGGCGGAGACTGTGTGTCTCTGAACAGTAGTTGTGTGATACTACGGTGAATGTGTTCCACTGGCGGAGGCTGTGTGACTCTGGGAAATAGTTGTGTGCTACTTCGGTGGTTGTGTACCACTGGTGGAGGTTGTGTGACTCCAGACAGTAGTTGTGTGCTAATTCGGTGGTTGTGTACCACTAACAGAGACTATGTGTCTCTGGACAGTAGTCGTGTGCTACTACGGTGGATGTGTTCCACTAGCGGAGGTTGTGTGACTCCGAACAATAGCTGTGTGCTACTTCGGTGGATGTGTTCCACTGGTGGACGCTGTGTGACTTCAGATAGTAGCTTTGTGCTACTACAGTGGATGTGTTCCACTAGCAGTGACTGTGTGTCACTGGACAATAGTTTTGTACTACTTGGCATCAATTGTGATCTATTGGATGACATTGTAGTAGCTGTGTGCTACTAGATGATTATCATGGAGATTACCAGATCGTTTGGATGTATCTATGTGTGCTACTATTTGATTGTAGAGACTGTGCTTGATTATTTGAGCTACCAAAGGCATTGTAGCAGTCGTGTTCCTGCTAGCAGATTGCAGAGTAGTCAGTGGACTACTAGATGATGACATTTTGAAAGATGCCTCCTAGCTAAGAGGGAGATTTGATGTTTTGGTAGCTGCGGGAGGATCTTTCCCTCCTAGATGAGCTTTCTTAGATGCAGAGAATATTCCAGAAGCAAGAGATCCATTGAACATATGTTGAAATACCCTAGAAGAGAAGTCGACCTAGAAGAATAAAGAATAATGAAAAGACACCTTCCCAGAAGAGAAGTTGGCCCAGCTAGAAGGACAAGAAGACTATAAATAAGGAGACTCCTTAGCTCATTTTTTCACTCACTCACACTCTCCCAACTACACAGAAGCAAGGCCCAATTTTGGAGGAGGTGGCACAGTAGTTGCAACTGCATAGTTTATTATTGCTCAGTCTTTTGGTATCTCTCTCTTGTGCACTACTCCTTGAGGAGGTGCGCTACCTTTGTATGGTGTTTCTGCTGCAGCTGGGGTGGTATTTCTGGTTAATCTAGCACTTGTGCTAGGGTTTATCTAATTGGACTTTCTTTGTGAACGAAATCTGTCTAAGAAAGGTTGTTAGGTTTTCCCAAGATAAATCTCTTTTTTTCTTTTCTGTCTCTTATTTATGTTTCTAATGCTTAGTACATGATATATATGTTAATGGTAACAAAGTAAAAGAATACTAGTAACAATAATGCTCTGTAAATAAGTGAAATCCAACAAGTCGAATCTTCCGCTCTTTGAAGTTGGGTACCTTTCAAGTCTCCTTTTCTTTGTTAAAATGATAGAAACAAATCAAAATAGGCATGCTTTCTCTATCGAATTTAATTGTAGAGTATCTAGTTTTTAAAGTTTTTTGGACAAAATACAAACAATATATTTGGATTGATGATATTCTCCTCTGCTGCTGGTATGGTTTTGTTGATGTTTTGGTATCTGCAGGAGGTATCAACCTCCAAGTATAACCTTTGTACTTAAAATATAATATTCTGGAAGTAAGAGAACCATTAAATAGATGTGTGAAACCCCTAGAAGAGAAGTCGACCTAAAGAGAATAATCATAAAGTATTAAAAGGCTCCAAAAAGTGAGGTTGACCCCACATGAAAAGACACTTTGACAAACTAGTATAAATAGAGGCTTGGTGCTCCTCATTTGTACACACTCTCACTCAGTAGAAGGGGGGCACAAGTTTGAGGAGTAGCAGCTACATCAACTGCAGTTGTAGTAGAAGGAGGCACAAGTTTGGAGAGGGTGGTGGGGCAGTTGTCGTGGTGTAATCTCAGTCTTTCTGGTATCTCTTTTGTGTGCTTCTCTTGGTAAATGTACGCTTCTATTAGTAGAGGTATGTTCTCTTGCTATTGTGTTGTTGTTGCAACAATGGTGTTTCTGGTTAGGGTTTATCTATTGGTTCTAGTGTGGACTAACCATAATTATTCTATCTAAGAAAATGTTAGTGTGCTTGGGGGTGGCATCTATGAATGCCTATGGTTGGGTGACAATGATGTGACATTGTCTATGGTTAAACAATCATACCAAAATTTTAACATGGTATCAGAGCTAGTTTCCTTCGTAACAGTCTAACCGATGGAAGGAAGATCCTCAATTTCCCCCATTGTCAAGCTCATTGAGCACTTACTAAACCCAATATGAAGGTCGCCTAAGTAGGGCACATATTTCCCCTGGATCAGATCTCCAAAATTTTGAAATTAAAAATTAGGGTTTCCTCATAAAACCCTAGGTCTGCAATGCCAATTACAATTGGTTCATGCCAGTTGCTTCGTGGCAGTTGCAGTGCCAGTTGTTGTTAAGGTTTAAGATACTATTAGAGTTCTTTAAATTTCACTAGATAACAATAGCATAAGATAGGATCACTGAGAAATACACAATCACAAGAGACACATCATTTATCTTGGGAAACCCTCATGGGGGAGAAAACCCAACAAAATGTCCTTATTATAGATAGCCAATACAATGCCAAAAGATAACTCAAACAAATACATAAAGTCCTCTCCCAAGAATGTGCCTCTCTCTCTCTCTCTCTCTCTCTCTCTCTCTCTTCTCCAACTGTAGCTCTGAAACTTTCTCCTCAACTGAACAAGTGAGTGTGTGTCTAAGTGAGGCGCTAGCCTCCTTATTTATACAACTCTGGCACGTGTGGAGGTGTCTTTTCACTGGCAGGGCCGACTTCTCAATCTGGGTGGTTATAACCACCTTTAATATATTCTGGGGCCGAATTCTTATTCTGCCTTTTACAATTATGTTTTGACCAATCCGCAAAAGGGGATTTGGTATTTTACAATAGCCGACATGATCAATCTGCAATAGGGGATTGATATAATGAATAATGCAACAATAATAATTAGAATACACTTTGCAGTTACATTATTTCAACACTCCCCCTTAACAACACGTGTATTCTACACCAACATCAGGTGAGAGAGAGGACATCATCATCAACAACATCAGGTGGGTGAGAGGACATCATCATCAATATCATCTTGGAACATTGATTGGCGTATCTATAAATCATCAGAAGTTTTTCTCATTGGAAACATCGTCATTCTTAGTGGAATGAAATCATCATCTACATCAATATGGATTAGTATAAAACTAATACATCATCATCACATCACGAGGCTAGTCACATCATCACAACACGACGCTAGCTCATCATCACAGCACGAGGTTGGCACACTACACAACAATTAAGTTGGAATCACAATACTAGACTGGATTTACGTCACAACAATTAAGCTAGAAGCACAGTACTAGGTTGGCTTTACGTCACAACAATTAAGCTAGAAGCACGATACTAGACTGGATTTACGTCACAACAATTAAGCTGGAAGCACGATACTAGGCATATCTCAACACAACAATCTAGATTGGATTTACGTCACAACAATTAAGCTAGAAGAACAATACTAGGCATTTCTCAACACAAAAATCTAGACTGGCTTTACGTCACAACAATTAAGCTAGAAGAACAATACTAGGCACATCTCAACACAACAATCTAGACTGGCTTTACGTCACAACAATTAAGCTGGAAGCACAGTACTAGGCATATCTCAAAACAACAATATAGACTGGCTTTACATCACAACAATTAAGCTGGAAGCATAGTACTAGGCTGACATATCTCGCCACAATGATTAAGCTAGAATCATAGTACTAGATTGGCTTTATGTCACAACAATTAAGCTAGAAGCACAGTGCTATACTGGCATATCTCAACACAACACTACTCCCCCTTTCGAGGGAGGTCCTTTTGGACTATACCAAGCTTATCTCAAAAGTGCTCAAACTTTACATGAGATAGAGGCTTGGTCAACACATCGACAACCTGTTCATCCATGCTAACATATTGGAGCTTTATGGCTCCTCTCTGCACCATGTCACATGTAATGATATCTAATCTCTATGTGCTTCGACTTGTCATGAAATACATGATTCTCTGTCATTTTTATGCAGCTCTGGTTGTCACATAGGATCGTGGTTGCTTCCATCTCTAGGTCGAATAGACTAGTAAATAACTTATGAAGCCATATAGCTTCACAACTAGAAGAACACACAACAATGTATTCTGCTTCCACTGTACTGAGAGCAATGCTAGATTGCTTCCTACTCTGCCATGAGATCATGGTTGTTCCCAAACTGAAACAACATCCTGAACTACTCTTCCTATCAGAGACACTTCCAACCCAATCTGAATTAGTGTACCCACTCAATGTGAAATCATGATCTCCATCATAGCTGAGACCACAATCTAATGTACCCTTAAGGTACCTTATCACATGTTTTGCAACATCTAGGTGAACATGTCTGGATTCTACCAGAAACTGACTCAAGGTGTTCACGACAAAACAAATATCTGGTCTAGTGTTCATCAGGTACATCAACGATCCAATGATCTGTCTATACAGTGTGGCATCAATCAATTCTGACGAGGTGTAGACCAATAGCTTTAGCTTCGTTTCTATGGGTGTATTCATGGATTTTCACTCTAGCATGTCAAATATTTTCAGTATTTCGACTGCATACTTCCCTTGGTTAAGGAAGATTCTCTCTGGACTCTGCCATACCTCAAGACCTAAGAAATAATGCATTAGGCCAAGGTCTTTCATCTCAAATTCTGAAGCGAGCTTCTTCTTACATTTGGTGATGAGCTTTTCTTCTTAGGTTAAGAATAAGTCATCCACATACAACAACAATATCATCGACTCATCGTTCATAACCTTGAAGTAGAGGTTAGAATCAACTTTACTCTTGGTAAAGCCCAAGCTCATTAGAAAACTGTCTATCCTACCATACCAAGCTCTAGGAGCTTGCTTCAATCCGTACAAAGCCTTCTTCAACTTGCAGACATGAGTCTTCCTGTCTTCAACTTCAATTCCTTGAGGTTGCTCTAAATACACTTCTTCTTCAATGAAACCATTTAGGAAAGATGTCTTTACGTCCATTTGGTGCAAGTTCCACTTCATCTTAGCTACAAGGGCTATGATGGTTCTGATCGAAGAGTATCTGGTGATAGGAGCGAATGTCTCTTCATAGTCAATGCCTTCCTTTTGAGAAAATCCACGAACGACAAATCTTTCTTTATACTTCTCAATACTTCCATCAACAACATGTTTTATTTTGAAGAGCCATTTGGAAGATACCACATCCTTACTCTTCGGTCTGGGAACTATTTCCCATACATCATTCTTTATTATGGATTGGTATTCCTCTGTCATGTCATCTGCCCATTCTTTCTTCTGAATGGCCTCTTCAAAGTAGGTAGGCTCCTTCTCTAGGAGATCACACATCAAGGCCATATAACTGGAGAATGGCTTAGGTCACTTCACCTGTCTCGTGGGTCCTTTGGGAACACCATACTTCTCTCCATATTGAATAAGCTCCCTAGCCCAAGCAAGCTTTCTCTTAAGGGAGATCGTCATTTGAGGAGGTTCTTGAAATTCTACTATATCATGATCTTCTAGAATTTCCTCATCAGGAGAAGTTATGACTTCCCTCATTGGTTCTTCAGCTCTAGGAACCTCCCTCACTGATTTTTCAACTCTGGGAGCTACAGGTTCCTCTTCATATACTTTTTCAAGCTGGCATCTTCTCGATTTCTTGAGAATTGCATCTTCATCAAAGGTCACATCCCTGTTGATCTCAATGTGATGGTGACATGGTATATAAATCTTGAAGGCCTTGGAGACCTCAAAGTATCCCACAAATATTCCCTTCTTTCCTGAGGGTTCCAACTTGTTTCTCTTCTCTTGCGGAATATGTATAAATACTGGGCAGCCAAATATTTTGAGATGGCTTACCTCTGGCTTCTTTCCGGTGAACATTTCTTCCTGGGTCTTGAACCCAAGTGCACTATGGGACAATCAATTTTGTACATCTACAACATGTTTGATCTGTATAGATCAATATTGGAAGTCAATACTGACTTCTCTTCTCATGGAAGAATCCATATCCTAGTATTTATGTCTAGTTTCCTTCTTTGTCACTGAAACAAGCGAATCATCCTGAAGATTTCATATCTCCTAGGAGTCTCTGAAATTACGATCTAGTCTTCTCACGACATCTGCCTTCTAGTCCTGGAGGTTGTATCTTCATTTGATCCTTTCTGAGATCAGGACTTTATCAACTCTTGCAGGGTATACTTGGTGTTGCATACCAAGTCTAAATATGAAAGACTGAGTCAGGCTTCAAACGAGGTCTGCTTCTCGTTCTAATGTTCGGTCATCTTTGGAGCCTTTTTCTCCTTTCAATCAATCTTCATATTAGATACTCTGAATCTCAAGAGATAGCTTATTCTTTATTTTCTTTGGTGCACGAGTGTATATGATCATGTACATAGTCTGCTTCATGTCTCATATAATATGTTGCCTTCTGCAACCTTCACTATATCTTTCTCAGGGTTATCACCTGTGACCTGAAACAAGGTCAACAATACAACAAGTAAGAATAATATCCTTTTGATAATAATAGATAAATGAATAGCACGAATAATCATCACAGTAGCTCCTTTAGAGCTATCATTCGTGGCTTGTCTGAAGCAACGATCAAAAGTAAGAGATACACTACGAAATGAGGTCAACACTCTTATAGTGTTGTGATCGAACATTCCTCCATGGAAATCTGGAACTAACACACGAGGTTTCTCCTAGTGGAGGTGTTAGTTATATCAGGCAAATGATTACATTAAGTATTTACCTCTATATGCTCACATGCTACCAAGTAAAAGACTGCTATCTCAACTATAGTGGTTACTTGTAAAGGGGTAGTCATCAATTTGTCATGTGTACCTTTGAATATTATCAACTTGGTTAATCAAACATGGAGCCTTGTCCTCAAGAATGAGTGTGCTTTCTTTTCTTCCAGTTCTCTTTCACTCAAGATGATGAGTGCTTTCTTCAACCTGTCTTCTGTACTAAGACAATACGCTATCTTGACAGAAGGTTGGGTTAGAGGATAAGCTCTATGATCTCAACTTTTAATCCATATAGTACCTTGACTCATATTTTGATCAAAGGTTAGAATGATGGTCATGCAACACTGATCAAAATAATGTAATAATAAATAGATGCATATCAGAATAATCACACGTAGGTTGCATCATTCCTCTGAATGTGTTGGATCTTGAGATCTTCTGGATCTATGGCAAGAGATCCCTTCTCCTGCAAATACCCTTTAAATCTTAGCCGTTTAAACATGTGTGAGTACATACCTATGATGACACTTGCAGGTAGAGGCACCATCTGGTAGCAACGGTAATGATCACCAACTCTTAAGAACTTTAAGGGTGATTGCAACTGGTACTACGGCTGCAACTGCAACTGCAACTGATACCGTAACTGCAATTGATACTGCAACTAGTTCTGAGACTGCAACTGCAACTTAGGGTTTTATGAGGACACCCTAATTTTTCAAACTTCAAATTTTGAAATTCTAATCCAGGGGATAGATGTGCTGAGCTGAGGCGAGTAAGATGGTGCATTCAGATTTCTGAAAATCCAAATTTTACCCCCTCAAACTTGACTAGTGGTTTTTTGGACTGGTGCTTCTGGTTTTCTGGTACTTTTGGTACTCTGGTTTTCTGGTACTTTGTGAAAACTAGGGTTTTACTTTTCGAGAGATCTAGCCACTAAAAATTTGCGTCGAGGATGCCAAAGTGATCCTTGAGGAAGGACACACTTTTCTAGATGGTTTTGAGGCTGAAATACTTCTTCAATAAAAATTCCTAATTTGCATGTACGACAACAATGACGTTTTTCACTTTCTCTTGTGAAAAATGCTCTCTTCAGCTTGGCTCTGATACCATGTTAAGGTTTAATCTATTATTAGAGTTCTTTACATTTCACTAGATAACAATAACATAACATAGGATCATTGAGAAATACACAATCACAAGAGACACATCATTTATCTTGGGAAACCCTCATGGGGGAGAAAACCCAACAAAACTTCCTTATTATAGATAGCCAATACAATGCCAAGAGATAACTCAAACAAATACATAAATTCCTCTCCCAAGAATGCGCCTCTCTCTCTCTCTCTCTCTCTCTCTCTCTCTCTCTCTCTTCTCCAACCGCAGCTCTGAAAATTGCTCCTCAAATGAACGAGTGAGTGTGTGTCTAAGTGAGGCGCTAGCCTCCTTATTTATACAACTTTGGTATGTGTGGAGGTGTCTTTTCATTGGCAGGGCCGACTTCTCAATATGGGTGGTTATAACCACCTTTAATATATTCTAGGGCCGACTTCTTATTCTTCCTTTTACAATTATGTTTTGACCAATCCTCAAAAGGGGATTTGGTCTTCTACAATAGCCGACATGATCAATCCACAATAGGGGATTGATCTAATGAATAATGCAACAATAAGATTTAGAATACACTTTGCAGTTACATTATTTCAATAGTTACAACACCAGTTGTAGTTCCTCTAGACCAATGAGGTTTCTGTGAAACATTGGGCCTAATTTTTGGTTGTTGACGCACCTTGAAGTTTTAGGATTCGTTGTTTCTTTCTGCTATTTTCCGCTCCTGTCGGAGGTATGTACTTGTATGTGTTTAAACTGTATTAATATCTTAAGGGTATTTACGGGAGAAGGAATCTTTTGTCCAAGCAACAATTGTATATGTAGAGGGATCTCAGATCCAAAACATTTAGAGGAACAACACACTACAGGTTTGATTGTTTTGATATACCTCTAGCTATTTGTGATATTATAAACATCTAGTTGTATTTTTATCTATTGAAGTTTTGATTATCATAGGAACCTTTGGTCAAATTTAAAGTTATAATCTGAATCTAATCAAAGTATTAGATTGATTAAGGTTGAGATTTTCGAGTTTACTTGCATTATATTCCCTAACTCATACTTCTGTCAAGAAAGCATACTGTCTTAGTACAGGGGACAGGTTGGAGAGAATACTTGTCATCTTGATTGAAAGAGACTCAGAAGAAAAAGTAACAACACTCATTCTTGAAGATAAGACTCCATGTTCAAGGTTTGATTGATTAAATTGATAAGTTTCCAATTTGCAAATATCAAGTTTGATAATTGCTACATTACAAGTAAACACTATAGTTGTGACAACAATCCTTGAAAGGTTCTATTACTGCTAGATACAATGAATACTTGGTAGCATGTGAGTACTATTGATATAAATTCTTATTGTACTTGTTTGCAAGATGAACTAACATCTCCTCTAGGAGATACTTCTTGTTTTTCTTCCAGGCAGGTCACCTTGGTAATGCTATGATGATTACCATGAAATTGTCTTTTATTCTTGTTAACATAGATATGTTCTTATGCAAATACTATATATTGGAAACAATGTTTCTCTTGTTGCTCTTGTCTCGAGAAAGTTACCATGGAGGAATGATTGGTCACAACACTGGAAGAGTGTTGTTCCTATTTCTTATTATTGTATTTTTCTTTTAAATTTTGGCTCTTTCCAGGCAGGTCACAAGTGATAGCTCTGAGAAGGAGCTATTGTGACGATTTTTCTTGTTATTGTTTTTATTATTATTATAAAAGTATTATTCTTTTCTATTGTTTTCCCTTGTTGTTGGTCTTGTTTCGGGAAGGTCACAGGTGATAACTCCGAGGGAAGCTATAGTGACGGTTGCATGAAGCGACATATTAGATGGTATCTAGTTTGAGACATGGAGAACACTACCCAGATAAGAAGTTGTATACTCGACCGCATACATCCATGTATCGAAGAAAAAGAGGATGAAGAAGGGTACTTTTGCGAGATACAAAGTATATCATATGGAGATTGATTGTAAGGAGAAGAAGGCTCCAAAGATGAATGAACAAATACCTCTAGTGTAGTTGATCACTCTTCATATCATCAAGAAGCGTTAGTAGAGCTAGAAGGGCCTACCCATAATTGTTGCAGTAACCAGGAAGAGACCAACATGGTCCAGTGACACTTTGCAAGATGCAAAGACATATAGCATTGATAATCCATATCATGAGGAGTAGATGGCTCCACCAGTGGTGAGGCACATGGCCACACCAAGTACCATCTCATAAGGAGCTAGAGTTCATAGGCAGTCATCCCTCATGATCTAGTAGAGAGGAGAATCCTCCCTAGGACCATTCATAGGAGACTTTAGAGGAAATCATCACATACAGAGGGAGAGTATGGCTCCAAATATTATATAGACTCAAGGGGAGTTAAGATTCAAAGGGAGCATGGAGACTCAGAGTGAATCTGATCTTAGAGAGAGTTAGTGGCTTACAGACTCTCATTCAGAAATTATTCCTCCTCAGATTTAGATGGGAAAGTAAGATGTCTTCCAGGACTGATAGATAAGTTCCATGAGTTGAGGAGGCTAGATCAAAGCTTTAGAGGCTTCAAGGAGATATGAGACCTCCCGGGAAGATTCCCTTGTTTTAATGACAGAGGAGGAAGCCAGTCACAAGGACTAGGATATGGATTTTTTCCTTGAGACCAGAAGGGAAGTCAATGTTGACTTCCAAATTAATATACAAGATCAAACATGTTGCTAATGGAAATATAGAGATGTATAAAGATTTATTTGTGGCCAAAAGATTCTCCTAGAAAGAGGGAGAATATTATGACGAGATATTTTCTCCAGTAGCCAGAAGAAGTGTACATAGAGAAACCACAAGATACATGAGAAGGAGTCTCATGTATGCATATTGAAGAAATATTTGTATAGGCTTAAGCAGGCACCCAGGGCATGATATATCAGATCAGATAGTTTCCTAATGAGCTTGGGATTTACCAAGAGTAAAGAAGATTCCAACCTTTACTACAAGGTTTTGGATGGTGGACCAATGATATTACTGTTATATGTGTATGGCCTCTTTCTAACATAATATGAAAATATCATCACTGAAAGTAAGAGGAAACTTGCTACAGAATTCGAGATGAAAGCCCCGGGTATGATGCATTATTTCTTAGGTCTAGAGGTATGGCAGAGATCGAGAGAGATTTTCCTTAACCAAGGAAAATATGTTTTAGAAATTCTGAAGAGATTCAAAATGATGTCCATGCCTACATCGATGGTGAAAACTCTGAATTTATTGAGTGATACATCTCCAAAGATAGTGGATGTAACGTCCCCGACCATCAACCTTTGTCGGGTAACGCTACCCAAACAACATTATCTTTTCCAACTAGATCTAATACCAATTTATGAATTTATATGCATGCATATCTAACACAAATTAACAGTTACAACATTCTGTTCATGCCACTTATTCATGCATAAATAATCATTAAAACATACTGACAATATATGCATACATACGCCATATTCTAACCATACACAGATTAATGTGGAAATAGCAATAAGCCTACACATACAACATATATGATATATCTAAGCATTACTCATCAAGTTATAAAACATGTACAATTACACAACATACAATCAACAAAGATTTGGTACTTATCTTTCAATAGATGACCACCAACTGCGTGCATATCTCCCACGAACCTCTCAGCCTTAGATCACGTTGCTCATCACGCTCAACAGTGGGTCACCCCCGAGCTGGGACTAACCTCCACTGGGCAAGGGATTCCTAGGCTAGGCAAGGACAACAGGAAGGTCACATAGATCAACAGGAAAGATTTTCTCCAAGGATCCAGCTCACACTAACAGCCCACAGTCTCTCATTCCCCACATGTATGTCCTACCCCAAGAAGTGTGCCCCTTCTCTGCTCAACAGTCATTTGGCTTCCCCACTTCCCTTCTAGGGATTCAACAATAGACCATATATAAATTCTCAGAGAATTATAGATTTAGTTGGGATACCTCTGGGAAATAACTTCCCTAGCAACCTCTCTCACCTGGAGAGAGTTGCTTATAGACCTTACAACCTTCTTCTTCAATCCATGGGCCTGACAACCCACCTCTTCAAACCACAGGCCTGAAAACCTACTTATTCAAACCACAGACTTGACAACTTGCTTCTTCATTCCATCTTCTAAGTCAATTCCAGTAAGGTGAAGGAAACAACAAGGCTGAGTAAAGAGCAAACGATGGTAGCAAGCCACACTCAGTCAAGGAACTGTGTGGGCTACAACAACCAACAGTTAAGAAACAACACATCTCAAGAATTTATAGGGTGCGTCGGGCTTCACATGAGACACACAGGATAACTCAAGTATGACTGCAGGTTCCAAAGGTATGTGCTAGATGCAGAGGCGACGATGGAAGCAATGGTTCAATGCGTGAATTAGTGGGTGAATCAGGAAGGATTGTCGGCTTGCAGAGTCATGAGGGTCGTGAGGAAAACGCCAGACTGGTCCAGATGCAAGGATGGCGAAGGAGGAATGTGAGAATGGGAAGTGAACCCCCAATGGTCTGGATTTCCCAGCTTTAACTGCATGCGCCCATGTTCACACATGTCTTCCTGCAAGTACACGAGTTCCACTTAGCACTCGTTCCCTTTCTAGGAACTTAGGACAACGCCGATCATGTCCACATTAGCCTTTAGGAAATAATACAAAAATATTATTCCCTTAGAGGTAAGCCCTCTAGCTTAGCCCCTATGCCTAGACACTTAGCCCCCTCCCCCACCCTACCTAATGGAGCTTATTCCCCCATAACTCTTTCTTCGTGGTCGGTCTACACATATCAGTGTAATTTTATTAATGGTATGTGCATTTACATATACAAAAATCAGGTTCATGGCCGTAAGCATATAGGCTCTCCGGCCTAATAAACATATAAGTCTCCGGCTTATAAACACTTGGCTCAACAGCCTATAAACATAATTACAATTCAGCAAAGTCTCAACCTTAGGGTGTTACAATCCCCTCCCCTTATTTTTGCATTGTCCTTAGTGCAACTTGTTTACACAACATCAACAAGATTTCCAAAATATTAAAAAAGATGTGGGTATTCTTCCCACATAGCATCTTCATGTTTGCATGTTGCGTCCTCAGGACCGTACCAGGTCCACTGGAATTTTACAAGCCCTATGGATCAATTCCAGAGCTGCTTGCTTTTTCGGTCTAGTATATGCATCGGATGCACTTGAAAAGCGCTTTCCTGCTCCATTTGAATCACATTCAAATCAATAACATGATTAGCATCAGGTACATATTTCTTAAGTAATGACACATGAAATACATTATGTATAGACATGCATGCAGGCAATGCAAGCCTATATGCTACCAGACCAATCCTCTCTAGGATTTCAAACGGCCCACAATATCGAGTTGCCAACTTTGAACAATTTCCCAACTTCAGGGAGCTTCTGTTGGCCTTCACTCTCAGGAATACATGATCCTCTACTTTAAATTCCCCGTGAGTTCTGTTCTTATCAACATAAATTTTATGTCTGTCTTGGGAAGCCTTCAAATTATGTTTAATCTTCAGTGTTTTCTCTTTCGTTTCCTTAAGAAACTCTTGCCCAACCATTGCCCTATTAACTGGGTTGTCCCAACTTATTGGGGTGTTGCACTTTCTGTCATAAAATGTTTCAAATAGACTCATCTTCAGTGATGCTTGATACCCATTGTTGTAGGAAAATTCTACCAAGTGTAGATAATATTACCACTTATATGGTTTTTCCATCACATACATCCTTAGCATGTCCTCTATCACTTGGTTCACCCTTTCTGTTTTCCCATCTGAATCAGGATGATAAGCAGTGTTGAAGTTTAGATTTGTTTCGAACCCTTTGAATAACCCCTTCCAGAACTTTGATGTAAACTTTGGGTCTCTGTTAGACATAATTTTCTTGGGTATGCCATGCAAGCATGCTACTTCCCTCAAATAAATATCAACAACATTGGTTGTCTTATGAGTAGTCTTCATAGGAATGAAATGGGCAGCTTTAGTAAGCTTGTCCACCACCACCATGATTGCATCATGTTGCTTGCTTGTTCTGGGCGATCTCGTGATTAAATCCATTGTTACAACTTCCCATTTCCACTTAGGAATGGGTAATGGTTGCAGTAAACTGGTTGGGTGTCTATGCTCAACCCTTACCCTTTGACATTCCAAACATTTGACAATAAAATCAACAATCTCCCTCTTCATGCATGGCCAATAATATTGTCTTTTGACTGTTGAAATTGTTTTATGATATCTTGGGTGTCCTGCATAAGGTACATTGTGCATTTATTTTAAAATCACACTCCTCAATTCAGAAGAGTTGGGTACATAAACTCTGTTTCTATACAAGAGGATTCCATCAATTCTTAATTCATAATCCTTGACTTTCTGTTGCATTTTACCTTGCTGCAATTTTTTTACCAATTCCATGTATTGCAAATCTGATTTTGCAGCCTCTACAAATCTATCCTTCAAATATGATTGGTACATGCTAATGGTTGTAGCATGCAACTCATGCACTCTTCGGCTAAGTGCATCAACCACTTTGTTCTCTTTTCCTTTGATGTGCTTGATATCAAAGTCATATTCACATAGAAACTTTAACCATCTGCTTTGCATGTCATTTAGAGTTGGATGATCAAATAAATATTTTAGACCATTATGGTCTATCCTCAGCTCAAACCTATTTCCCATGAGGTAGTGCCTCCACTTCTTCAAAGCGTGCACTATGGCTACCAACTCCAAATCATGAGTGGCATAGAGCCTTTCACGCTCCTTCAACTTCCTTGATTCATAACATACAACAAACCCATTTTGACTGAGGACTCCACCAAGTCCTTATTTTCATACATATGTGCATACAATGAAGTCTTAATTTGGATCTGCAATCCTCATAATTGGAGCACTGGTTAACAACTACTTCAATTGCTGGAAGCTTCTTTCACATTCTTCTTCCATTGAAATTTCCTCCCCTTCCTTTGCAAGGAAGTGATGGGGTGAGATGTTCTCAAAAACCATACAATAAACTTTTTGTAGTAGCCATCTAGACCCATAAAGGATCTGACTTTTGTCACATTCTTTGGCGCTGACCATTCTCTAATGGCCTCAATCTTTTCAGGGTCCACTGCTATCCCTTCTTCAGATATGATATGTCCCAAGTAGTGAATTCTGTTTTGATAAAATGAGCACTTGCTCAATTTGGCATACAAATAATGCTCCCTTAGCACTTGCAACACCATCCTCAAATGATTCTCATGCTCTTCCTTTGACTTGGAATATACAAGGATGTCATCCAAAAAGACGATGACAAACTTGTCTAAATATTCTCGGAAAACACCATTCATTAAGAAGATAAAAACAGATGGTGCATTTGACAACCCAAATGGCACCACTGTGAACTCATAATGACCATACCTTGTTCTGAAGGTGGTCTTGCTGATATCTTCCTCTTTAATCCTTACTTGAAGGTATCCTGACCTGAGATCTATCTTTGAAAATATCTTTGCATCCTTTAATTGATCAAAGAGATAATCAATCCTTGGTAAGTGATACTTGTTCTTTATAGTCACTTTATTCAAACCACAGGCCTCTTCAAACCTCAGGCCTGGCAACCTCCTTATTCAAACCACAGACCTGACAACTTGCTTCTTCATTCCAACTTCTAAGTCACTTCCAGTAAGGTGAAGGAAACAACAAGGCTGAGTAAAGAACAAACGATGGCAGCAAGCCACACTTAGTCAAGGAACTGTGTGGGCTACAACAACCAACAATTAAGAAACAACATGGCTCAAGAATTTATAGGGTGCGTCGGGCTTCACATGAGACACACGGGATAACTCAAGTACGACTTGAGGTTCCAAAGGTACGTGCTATATGCAGAGGCGACAATGGAAGAAATGGTTCAATGCGTAAATCGGTGGGTGAATCGGGAAGGATTGTCAGCTTGCAGAGTCATGAGGGTCATGAGGAAAACGCTAGACTGGTCCAGATGCAAGGATGACAAAGGAGGAATGTGAGAATGGGAAGTGAACCCCCAGTGGGATGGCTTTCCCAGCTTTAACTGCATGTGCCTAGGTTGATACATGTCTTCCTGCAACTACATGAGTTCCACTTAGCACTCGTTCCCTTTCTAGGAACTTAGGACAACACCGATCATGTCCACATTAGCCTTGAGGAAATAATAATAAAGTATTATTCCTTTAGAGGTAAGCCCTCTAGCTTAGCCCCTATGCCTAGACACTTAGCCCCCTCCCCTACCCTACCTAATGGAGCTTAGTCCCCCATATCTCTTTCTTCGTGGTCAGTCTACACGCATCCGTGTAATTTTATTAATGATATGTGCATTTACATATACAAAAATCAGGTTCATGGCCTTAATCATATAGGCTCTCTGGCCTAATAAACATATAAGTCTCCGGCTTATAAACACTTGGATCACCAGCCTATAAACATAATTACAATTCAGTAGGGGCTTGGACTTTGGGTGTTACAATTCCCTCCCCTTATTTTTGCATTGTCCTCAGTGCAACTTGTTTACACAACAACAAAACGATTTCCAAAATCTTCAAAAAGATGTGGGTATTCTACCCGCATAGCATCTTCATGTTTGCATGTTGCGTCCTCAGGACCGTACTAGGTCCATTGGAATTTTACAAGCCCTATGGCTCGATTCCAGAGCTGCTTGCTTTTCCGGTCCAGTATACGCACCAAATGCACTTGAAAAACACTTTCCTGCTCCACTTGAATCACATTCAAATCAATAACATGATTAGCATCATGTACATATTTCTTAAGTAATGACACATGAAATACATTATGTATAGACATGCATGCAGGAAATGCAATCCTATATGCTACTAGACCAATCCTCTCTAGGATTTCAAACGGCCCACAATATCGAGTTGCCAACTTTGAACAATTTCCCAACTTCAGGGAGCTTCTGTTGGCCTTCACTCTCAGGAATACATGATGCTCTACTTTAACCGGTGAGTTCTGTTCTTATCAACATAAATTTTATGTCTGTCTTGGGAATCCTTCAAATTATGTTTAATCTTCAGTGTTTTCTCTTCCATTTCCTTGAGCAACTCTAGCCCAACCACTGCCCTATCAACTGGGTTGTCCCAACTTATTGGGGTGTTGCACTCTCTGTCATAAAATGATTCAAACAGGCTCATCTTCAGTGATGCTTGATACCCATTGTTGCAGGCAAATTCTACCAAGTGTAGATAATCTTACCACTTATATGGTTTTTCCATCACATACATCTTTAGCATGTCCTCTATCACTTGGTTCACCCTTTCTGTTTTCCCATTCGACTCATGATGATAAGCAGTGTTGAAGTTCAGATTTGTTCTGAACCCTTTGAATTACCCCTTCCAGAACTTTTATGTAAACTTTGGGTCTCTGTCAGACATAATTATCTTGGGTACGCCATGCAAGCATGCTACTTCCCTCATATAAATATCAATAACATTGGTTGTCTTATGAGTAGTCTTCATAGGAATGAAATGGACATCTTTAGTAAGCTTGTCCACCACCACCATGATTGCATCATGTTGCTTGCTTGTTCTGGGCGATCTCGTGATGAAATCCATTGTTACAACTTCCCATTTCCACTTAGGAATGGGTAATGGTTGCAGTAAACCGGTTGGGTGTCTATACTCAACCCTTACCCTTTGACATTCCAAACATTTGGCAATAAAATCAACAATATCCCTCTTCATGCATGGCCAATAATATTGGCTTTTGACTGTTGAAATTGTTTTTTGATATCCTGGGTGTCCTGCATAAGGTACACTGTGCATTTATTTTAAAATCACACTCCTCAATTCATAAGAGTTGGGTACATAAACTCTGTTTCTGTACAAGAGGATTCCATCAATTCTTAATTCATAATCCTCAACTTTCTGCTGCATTTTACCTTGCTACAATTTTTTTACCAATTCCATGTATTGCAAATCTAATTTTGCAGCCTCTACAAATCTATCCTTCAAATGTGATTGGTACATGCTAATGGCTGTAGCATGCAACTCATACACTCTTCGGCTAAGTGCATCAACCACTTTGTTCTCTTTTCCTTTGATTTGCTTGATATCAAAGTCATATTCACATAGAAACTCTAACCATCTGATTTGCCTGGCATTTAGAGTTGGATGATCAAATAAATATTTCAGACCATTATGGTCTATCCTCAGCTCAAACATCTTTCCCATGAGGTAGTGCCTCCACTTCTTCAAAGCGTGAACTATGGATGCCAACTCCAAATCATGAGTGGCATAGAGCCTTTCATGCTCCTTCAACTTCCTTGATTCATAACATACAACAAAACCATTTTGACTGAGGACTCCACTAAGTCCTTATTTGCATGCATCTGTGCATACAATGAAGTCTTCATTTGGATTTGCAATCGTCAGAATTGGAGCATTGGTTAACAACTGCTTCAATTGCTGGAAGCTTCTTTCACATTCTTCTTCCATTGAAATTTCCTCCCCTTCCTTTGCAAGGAAGTGATGGGGTGAACTATTCTAAAAAACCATACAATAAATTTTTTATAGTAGCTAGCTAGACCCATAAAGGGTTTGAATTTTGTCACATTCTTTGGCGCTGACCATTCTCTAATGGCCTCAATCTTTTCAGGGTCCACTGCTATCCCTTCTTCATATATGATATGTCCCAAGTAGTGAATTCAGTTTTGATAAAATGAGCACTTGCTCAATTTAGCATACAAATGATGATCCCTTAGCACTTGCAACACCATCTTCAAATGATTCTCATGCTCTTCCTCTGACTTGGAATATACAAGGATGTCATCCAAAAACACGATGAAAAGCTTGTCTAAATATTCTCGGAAAACACCATTCATTAAGCAGATGAAAACAAATGGTGCATTTGACAACCCAAATGACACCACTGTGAACTCATAATGACCATACCTTGTTCTGAAGGCGGTCTTGCTGATATCTTCCTCTTTAATCCTTACCTGAAGGTATCCTGACCTGAGATCTATCTTTGAAAATATCTTTGCATCCTTCAATTGATCAAAGAGATCATCAATCCTTGGTAAGGGATACTTGTTCTTTATAGTCACTTTTTTCAACTGTCGGAAATCGATGCACAATTTATAGAGAAATTGATATCTCTCTTTGGGGGTAGTCTGGGTACCTCCTTGAACACATCTTCAAAATCTTCCAGGACTGTATGGTCCTCCAGATTTGGCATCTTATCCTTATATTATTCCTCCATATGGGATGAAAATATTTGGCAGCCCTTCCTATAACATTTCTTCAGATGCATTGCTAAAATTTCTCTGATAGCAACTACCCTAGGAATTCCTTGGAATGGTCTCTAATTTCCTTCCTCATTTAGGAAAGTGAATGCCTTGTTATGACAGTCTAAGATGGCATGGTGTTGGTCCAACCAATCCATCCCAATTAGATAGTCATAGGACCCTAAAGGCAAGATGTTCAAATATTCCCTTGTGCCCAGTCCATTCATGTCCATAAGACATGAATTAACCATCTCATTTATTTTTCTTTTGGCTCCAGTAGCCAACTGCACCAACCAAGATTTTCCATGCATGCTTCTTGGCGAATGCAAACTTTCCACCATCTTAGGATCTATATAACTATGACTAGCTCCTGAATCAATTAAAATAGTAATGGTTTGCTTGTTGATCATACCTTCCACTTCAATCATATGTGATTGATACTCTGCTTTCTTGTTGTTCAAGGCTACATAGATCCTTAGTACATTTCTTCCCATGTCCCCCACTATTTCAGCTCATTGAACATTGTGAACAACTCTCACTTTGTCACTTCGGTGAGGACAATCTTTAACCATATGATCACCTTTACAACCCCAATATTGAATAGGTGGCTACCTTGGCCTTTGACCACCTGTCTCAATCGTTTTGAGTTCTCTAGAATTTGGTTGTCCATGCGGATTATTTCTGAATAATGGTGGCTTAATTCCCTTTTTCCTCTAATCCATCTTGAATTTCTTCTTGTCTTCCCAAGTTTTTTGGAAAGTTGGCCTTGCTTTTTGCTAATCATATAGGCACTTAGCTCGCCTTATGATCTCCTTCAATGTTTTGGGATCATCATATTGTATTTTGTCACTGATGGATGATGGAAAACCACTCAAATACCCTTGAATCTTGACTGTCTCATCCTTGATTAAAGAGACATACTTCAACAATTCTAAAAACCTTCTTTCATATTAATCTATTGTCATACTCCCAAGTTTGAGTTCATTGTTTTCACAATATGGCTCATTGATTTTTTTTTATTTTTTTTAAAATTAGCATGCTCATCTCACCATACGCGATGTTGCACCATCACCACCCAACCATAGGCACCTACACATGCCTTCCCTTGAGCTAAGCATAGTAGATTATCTTGGGAAACCCTTCTACACAAGGGGAGAAAACCCAACACCTTTTCTTATAGAGACGATCCTTGCCAATACAATATAACCATGATCTAGTAAAGTAAACCAACAAGAAAGAATCTTTGATAACAAGTACTTATCTTTTCTGCTCATATTTTCACTCTAGAAATGTCAAGGAGATGGCTTTACTGTTGTTCAAATGATGGCTCAGATCACTGTCTCAAACTATCATAAATCAATCTTTTCTATATGTCACTTTGTTGTCTCAAGACTGTTGTTATAGGTGTGCCCAATCTACTGTTCAAGCATAGAAATATATGTTTTCCAAACATTATCTATAGGTGTGACCAAAATTTTGTTTAAGCACAAAGATATATGATGCTATAGGTGCACCCAGATATGCCTCAGACTAGGACTCTTCGCTGCCTCAGATTATGCCATCTTCGAATTCTACATGGATATATCAGACTCGAATTGGTTGTGTCAAAATGAGAAGGTTAGTCTTATATTTATACTAATTTGTCACTGTACTTTACAACCGACTTGTCCATCTAGAAATTATAATTTCTTATTATAATTTCCTTGTGGGGCCGACTTTTCTTTTTGAGCATTATAATTCTACTTTGTTATTTTCTATAGAGCCGACTTCTCCACTGGGATCTTTCTTGACTTCTTTTAAATATTCATCTATAAGAAAAGGTTATCCATGAGGTGAATACCTCATGTAGCTACCAGAAACATCAACATGGCTATCAATCCATGAGTGCTGAGTGATTTTTTCAAAAGCTTGTATTTTCCCCTTCACCAACCTATCCTTTCAAGCATTTGCTAGTAGGCATGTCCTCAAATTTTGGTGATGCCACATATCAAATAAGGGACAAGGGATGCGATAGTGAATGGAACTAACCATCATTAAATAATCCCCACAATGACATGGAAATCAAGTTCAACTATGACATGCACAAAATTTTCCACATGTGCAAATGTTCCATGCATTGGTTAACGTAGATGAGAGGTGTAATGAGACGATCTATGTTGTAGGGAACAACCTTAAACCAAAGGCACTCAAAAGTTCATATATTTCACTTACCAACACTTCCTCTTGAAAGATAGATTCATTTTCATGGTGTTATATAATTTTTTCATAATTTATTATTAGTCCCTACCCTTCGGGATGGTAGGGACTATAGTAATTGGTTTTCTACAGATGTATTACTCTTGCACAAAAACCAACCAATTTAACCTAAAGTTTTTCCAATTTTCTAAATTTTTGTAGTTGCATTTCATATATATCGTAAGTTTTGAGTTTGGTCCTCTTATTTGGCCTCATATCGAGGAAAACTTAGGATAAAGTTTAACATAATTTACCTTGTTTGAACATTAACTTAGAAAATTGGGTACAAAATGAAGTAATGCTAACTTTCAAGTTAGCATTACTTCCCTAACATTAAATGCTTTCCAAAAATGTTTCGCCATGCATAGTCCATAACTAATATCTATTAGGTATATCTGCACGTGGCAATGGCTTCATAGGTGTTATGATATTGTGATCTTGAGCTATTGTGATCTTGTGTTCTTGAGCTCCACCGGGTGTTTACTATTAAAATTTGCACAAACTTGCCGAATGCGGTCAGTCTTTACATGCTTCTGTCTCTTGTCGTTTTTACCTGCTTCTGTCTCTTTCCATTAAGAGGAGGTGGATGTCTCCAGTTCCAGTATCTCCAGCAACCCAACACATTGGAGAGCCCACTAGATGGCATTATCTCTCAAAAAAACGAATTGTTACTCCCATAACAACGAATTGTTTTTTGTAAGTACTTGTTAATGGCACTTTTTGTAAGTACTTGTTAATGATACTTTCATCTTATACATATTTAGAATATTGAACTATGTTTAGAACAACTAAGTAATATTTTCCAAAAGTAATTTAAGAAGGCTACTTACCCAATGGACCCTCCCGTGGGATTCAATATTTTGGTGTACTGACGATTTGGCCTTTCAAGGAGCTTTTTACGAACCAATTTTCATCCCACCTCTCGCAAGTTGTGGTGCCACCTGCAGTCTTCATCCCACCTATCGTAAATTGTGGTGTCTCCTGCATCCAAGCAGGGGTCAACCACATCCATATTCAGAGAGAGGACTGATTCCATTTCATTCCGGAGAAGCGAGCCAACCCTTCCTCCATGCATGCGATCGAGGAAAAGGCCCGAAGAGCAGGGGGCATCTTGTGGTGTGCCAGGGTAGATAAAAAGGTCGTAAAGGCACGTAAATGGCCTTTGAAGCGGAGCTGAGAAGTGATTCCCCACTCTAATATTCTTCGATAGCCATTCTAGAAGGGATTACCCTCTTCCAAAGCATTTCTGACAAGTATTTCGAACTTGTTGAGCTCCCTTTCTTTCCCCCAAAATATTCGTCTATACATGTGAGCATCCATAGCCAAATAAAAAATAGTAGATCCTATTCATTCTAGATTCAACAAACGGGGGCAGTTCATCCATTTTCTCTTTTGACGAAAATGTCCTTCGAATGGTCTCTCTGTTAGAAAAAATGGCGTATGTTCTCCAAAACATATGACAAGTATGGGAGAATTTTTTTCCTTATGGAAAACATACTTACCTCCCTCTCCCCATTCTAAAGTCACGGGTTGATCAGAAATAAATTTATATGACCTTCTGGTAGACGCTTGATGGATTATATGCACCGCATTCCCTTTCATACCTGGATTGGAAAAGGTATCGAGTTTGCTTGGAACACATTCTGAAATACCTCCCCCTACCACTTTTGGGGAGTGTCTCATAGCCTCGCTCCTTTTCATTCGCAGGTTTCATGCAATATCAAATTGACCTTAAAACCTGTCGCTCAAACCCCAATTAACCCAAACTGGCATGCATGTTGTAACGATAACAAGAAGAAGGAGGTCAGGTATTCCTTTAGCTAAGTCAGATAAAAGGCTTTGAGGTTTCCCTCCCTAATAACCCAAAACTTCCTAAAGGAACAACCTTGAATTGTTTGCTTACCTTCTTGCGGAAACGAACTTCTTCTTATAAAAGCGCGGTGTGCCTAGCTAGTATATCAAATCAATAGAGAGACATTATTCTAGATTATTTGTAGTCAGGGAAACTGGAGGAAATAGTTGAAGTAAAAGGTCTAGGTGATTGGTAGTGTTGTAATAGATATTGAAAATTTCCGAACTTAGGGTCTTTCGCCAAAATTTAGGTCAGTTGCCTCACTTAGTCTTAGAACTTTGTCGCCTAGCGTAAGTCACAGTCGACACACAGGCAAGATAGAACTGAATTTTAGGGATAGGCGCCAGCCTTATTTCGGGTTGAGGCCTTTTTCAATGCCTGGTGTATACCAACAGATAGCTCTTTTAGTAATTATCATAAAGCTGGCGAAAGTCGATGACGATCCTTCAATAACTTATTTTCTTCCGGGGAGAGAAGAGGCTATTCTTGATAATTTCGTGAGAGATACAATTCGACTTAGCTGCTCTACAGAGGCAACATGTTCAAATGCATGTGAGAAATCGGGACTTCGCAAATGGAAATTCAATGATGACAAAAGTAATTCCATTGACAAGAGACGACTGCCCATATTGAAGGAAAATATAAATTGACATAGATCCCTACAGGAAGGTCGCCATGCAACTTACAGTCTTGAAAACACTACGTCAAGTTCAACAATGGTATTCCTCAAGGCCGAATTTCTTCAAGCGACAATGAACTGAACCATTGGCTTCAATGAGACTCTTCTAATTGAGCCTAAGCCACAAGAATCTACAAAACACCAGTATGACTGAGACGCTGCAACGACTATGGGATTCTTATCAGATATGGGTTTGCTGGAGATTTTAATTTAAATATCGAGTGCAATCATGCAACCCTCTCTGGGCACAGCTATCATCACAAGCTCGAAATATCACAGATTTATGGGATGCTTGGAAACATTGATGCAAACACTGGAGACTCCCAACAGGCTAGGATATTGATCAATTTCTTACGGATATTGGAGAAGAAACTTTAGTCATGTTGACTGTCATAAAGAATGGTAGGCTTGCACCTGATGGTTTCAACTTTGATGCGAAATCGAGGAGAGAGAGTGTGGATGTGGAAGATCTATTCATCGCTCATATATCAGGGAAGCAGGAACTTACGGACATGATTTCCCAGTCATACTCATCACTTGAAGTCGAGCTTTGAAATATTCACACACGGATAGCGAAGGAGCAACGCTGTACATACAATTGGGAAAATGTGCCTACGGTGATCATTTGTGTTGCCGAGGTTATGAAGTTGTGATTTGAATTCAAGTAAATTGATTGTTTTTACAACAGACATTTCAGTTACCATGACCTCCAAACGATTTGTGAAGCGATGAGACTCTGCTTTCAAATCCGATCATACAAAGAGACCATCCATACGCCACTTGTCAAGGTTATTAGTATCAGTCAAAATATCCTGCAGAGCATCTGACAGTTGCAGAATTCCAGGAAGGCGAACCGTTTCCATATTCCTCGCAACAAATAGAGATTTCTTTAGATTATTTCTTTTAAAGACTGAGAAATGTAACGGTTTCAGAGGATATTGCGCTGATTAGTTAAATAATCGTTTTTAAGGAGCGCTAAATGGGGGGTTCGACCTCTTGGGGAATGGGACTTCTATTGAAAACAAGGTTTCTTTTGAAGACCCTAATGGAGTAATGTAGACGAGAAGTTTTACTTGATACATGGAATTCATCACGGCTGACACTTTTAGCGTGTTTATCTGCTTTGTTATATTCACATTGTCTATTTATTTCTTTATCAAGTGAGTTAAATTTGTTTGGAATTCATCTTGCATGCTCCTTACACACAGTTGACATATGTTATGCTTCAAATGATAGCTAACCAGAATTCACTCAAGAACAATGCTCCGGACCTAGCTATTAGCCTTCAGTTTTTTTCTTCTAAAATTGTAGTGAAAATTCATCATTGATTAGGTGCTTTCACTACGATGGTCTTTTTCCCTCTTTCTGCTATCACATCTTGATTATTAATTGTTGAAGGATCGACCTACTTTGCCTCATTTCCCTCAAGTAACACAATCATTGTTATTATCTCTATTCTTTGGCCTTCACTTGACTCCATTGCCCAATAGGCCTTTTCGAATCAGTGCAACCACCAACCTTATCAAAATATCTTGTCTTATAAGAAATCTGGCCTTCTTACTATGATTACTGAATATTCTTTGAGTAAAGAACCTTTGGCTATTGAGAGAGACCTTTCTGAGTGTATTAGGTCCGAAACACACTCTAGAGGAGATTTCAGGTTACCTCGGGGATTGGTTTGCAGCAACCCAAGTCAAGTTCTGAGTGATAACTTAATTTTTTTTATTTAAAATGTGCCAAGGCTTGGCTCTATTACAACCTAGAACCAACCCTTGCAACAACAGGGAGCATGGCACTAAGATTCAAGCTGAAACAAGGAGGCATGGATGATGAAACAAGGAGTGTTGAAAAAAACCAAGTCAATGCATCGAGTACAAAATCCTACTAGATGTTTCGAACCTTGAGCCACTTAGACGAAAACCACGAGAGCTTATGCACCCTTATTTTCCACGTGTGGCTTGTTAACTGAAGAAGTTGTCGCGTGGATGGAACATTATATGAGATAGTGCGGTTTTAAGATGCAAAATAGCGCGTGTTTCATTCTCTTCCAAGCTAGGGAACCCTTTGGTCCTTGACCAGCCCCCCATTCAGATTTAGCTCAGATCTAAAGGTCAAATCAAGTTGGGAGTTGGTCCATAAGTGGTTGGGGGGTCGACAAGAACCATAAATGCACCATTCACAGGAGTGTGTGGCTTTTTTCGTACACAATCATGCATATGGCACATTGTGCACTCTAAAGGATTCTTTGGCCAACGCACTGTGCGCGTGCTTCCTTTAGTGAGTTTGCGCATGTCAATTTTTTGCCCAGTTTGTATATTTTTTGCCTTTTGAAAATGCATTTTGGTGTTGTAGGTGAACTAATAGTTGTTGGCATTGCTGTATTTCTGTAACCATTTGCGTGTAATGTTGCAGACAAAATTTCAGTGATAACATGCATATAAACCAATATAAGCAATCAATATGCAGATGAAGGAAATCAAGAATACCTACCTACTTATCTAGGTCCTAAGTGCCCTAAAGATCAGGTGATGGGTGATGTCAGGTGAAGTCATACAACCAGTGCAACCAGCTGGTCATCTCATCAAAGTATCTTCCCATGTGCTTAATTGTAACATCCCGCTCTGGCGCACTGAGACCACTTATTATTTGAGGACACTTGCTCGCAAGTGATCTGGACCCTTATTGACATTAGACCTATTACATTTGATTATGATGTGATTGACAGATGACATGATGTGTTACTATTTGATTAGACGGGTGCTATTGACTCAGTTTGATTGAGTGTGCATGGTTTTTGACCTTGAGGATGCAGAGGCATCGGTAGAACCCCCCCTTGGACTCTGGACTGAGTCAGGGAGTGTGCTTTTGGGTTGATATGTTTATTATGATGTTTCATTTGATCGATGATTTGATGTTGACATTTCTGACATGATTATTGGTGATGCAGGCTGACGATAGCTTGCCGACTTGACTCACATATGGAGTAAAGGGGCCACACACGATTGCAGAGAGGTTGAGGGAGAGGGGTGGACAGCAGCCCTGCCA
>ML793619.1:172307-196346 GCA_009831015.1 Picea engelmannii | reverse complement strand
TGTATGTATGTATGTATGTATGTATGTATGTATGTATGTATACCTCCGTAGACTTTACCAGTCAAATCGCTGGGTGGAGGGGGGTCCCTTGTCCTACAAATAAGGGGGTCTCATACACCAATTTGGTGTGTCTTGGCTATGACCTTAAAAATAGATTATATATATATATATATATATATATATATATATATATATATATATAATTTTTCCTTAAATTACAATTATTTAATTCAAATAATTAAAAAGGGATATTCCAAGAAAGATCAAAATTACAGAAAAATAGTCACCCTCAAACACCAGAAGGATGTTGGAATTAAAAACTCAAGTGGGAAAAATAGAACAAAGGTGTAAAAGCATTATAAAATCACTCAAAAAGTCAATACAAAAAACTCATGATGAGTTACTAGAAGAAATAAGGCTCAACAATGAGGCACTCAAACAAGAGTTGACCCATAATCTTAAAGAAAAAATTTCAACGGATGTCGGAGCACTTTCGCCAGTTACACCCTTCGTTACCATTGCATTGAGGACAAAGCAAAATTTTAAGGGAAGGGCAATGCTATATATAAAATAATAATAAATAAGTTAATAAATACAAAATAAATAATAATTTATAATTCAAGCAATAAACTAAAAGTCATGACCAAAGTTCATGACTCTCAATAAAAGTCACGGGGGACATTATATAATGGGCTCCCACCATTGTAATATTCATCCATTGTAAAAACATTTTTTCATTATACATATTTTACTCATTATCTTATTCAGAATCTTATCTCTTCGAGTTTTACACTCCATGGAGATGGGTGGGAGGGAGGAAATCCTACTAGAAAGAGAAACCATCAGCCTGATCCTCCCGCCTGAAAGTGTATCCACAAGCCTGATCAATCTCTTTATGAAAAGGGATACCATATTTAGATGACGACTCTTCTTCATATTCACTTAGAAAATCATTTCTCTGTGTAGGCTGAGAAAGGATAATAGATCCCAAGAAAACATCTTGGTTTCCAAAACAAGGGGAAGTGGGGTAAGGAACAATCTCATGTCTAGAGAAAAACTCCTCCCTCATATTTAGGAAACACCTCTTCTTTATTTGCAAATCCCCACCAAAAGTCTTAATATGAAAGTACTTTTTTTTTGTAGTGTGAACCTCAAAGTGCCCTAGGTTGGCCATGACCTGGTGTCTATCAAAATCAGAGCACATCGATTGAAAATCCTTATAGAACAACTCTGCATCCCCAAAAGGGTACATATGAAGGAATGATCGAATATCAACTTGAGCATGTTGCAATAATTCATCCTTGAAGGGGCAGAATAAATCTATAACCATATCATCACTAGGCTGCCAAACATCTAAATCATACATGCATGGAGACCAGTCCTCTTAAGATGAGACTTCAACCTCTCTGCCTAAGAGCTACCCCCAATATCATAAATAGGGTCTCTATTAAAAAAAAAATGACTAAAATCCCATCTACGTCTCCCAACCTGTGCAACGTCCCCCAGCCACCCTGGCCGGGGACACACCACTACTCAAAATGGATGTAGGAGCATCGCTCCATATCATCACGCGCCAACTAATCAACACGCATGGTGCGCATTCAAGAAAGGAGAGGTGTCACCCTCTCATTTTTTCCTTGAGAATCCAAGACGAGATCCAGGCATTTATTGAAGACAAGATGGAAGGAGAAAAATCATGCTTTCACACAAGCTGGAGATAAGGCCGCCATTAATAGGCTGAAAAAATAATGGATCTGTGTT
This sequence comes from Picea engelmannii, assembly GCA_009831015.1. Lineage (NCBI taxonomy): Eukaryota > Viridiplantae > Streptophyta > Pinopsida > Pinales > Pinaceae > Picea > Picea engelmannii. The sequence continues at coordinate 194,585 of ML793619.1, read as the reverse complement.
CAATTTGGAGCAGGATTTCCATCATTGTAATTTGACCTTTCGATAAGCATTAGGGATGGTGATTTGACACCATTTGTTGGCTTGCGAGGGAAGCTCATAGAGCCCCTCTTGTATAAATTGATGTATTGTTGCTAAGTAGAGGTTAGATAGGCTGGGTTAGACAAATCGGAGAGGATAGACAAGCCGAGTTGTAAGGAGAGATATAGAGAGTCGAGACTCAGTTGTAGCTCAGAATCCATCATTGTAAATTTGGCATTCAACCATTAATAGAAAACGAAAGTTTTTTCTGTTTTATCTTTCTGTTCAATGGATGTTGTGTTATGAAGGTCATTTCCATGCTTTTGAATTGTAGATGGATGTTATAAATTGTCTGCAGGGATAGTGATACAGTTTCCTATCCGAGAGTGTGTTAAGTTAAGTCTAGATCTCTAGGCTAAGTGCAAGGAGTGCACAATAGAGTAGAGAAACTCTGTGAGCCGACGCAAGGAGTGCGTATCTGAACTCAATGGAGTCAGAAGAGAAGCTTCCAGGAGGGCATGCCAGATTAATTTACAGACTCAGAGATAAATTTCAAGGTGGTTACGTCCCCTGGAAATAAATACTGTGTGGAGAGAGGCACAACGCAGAGTTACTAAACACTCTGGAATACTCTGCCAGGAGAGCATCGAGCTTGCGTGAGCATACCCAGGAACTACATGACTGAAGGTGTAGAGGGGTCCCAAAATTTTTGAACATTCTAGTGAAGGAAGGCTTTGCAAGAAGTGCATCGACAAAGGAAAGGAGACACCTTAAACCTTTCTATAAGGCCAAGGGAGAAGTCGAAGAAGAATTGATTCAAGCACAAGGAGTGCGCCTAAGGTGTAGTCAATTCATCTTATAATCTCAGGAGGAAGGGCGAGAAGCTGCCAAGAGGGCACAAGAATCTCGCAGAGGAAATTGAAACCTTGGAGGTTTTTCAAGCCGAGTAAAGTCGCAGGAAATTTGCACATATTTCTGCAAGGACTGCAGAAAGAGGCCTTCGAGGACAGCCAAAGTCTCGAAAGGTGAAATAGTGCTAAGTGTGCAAAGGAGTCGAGGAATTGCCGAAGCCTAGAAGACAGAGAATTCACCCATAGTCAAGGAGAAGACAGGTGGCATGAGATCGAGAGGTTCGAGAGAAAGAACTACAGAAGGTTTGTTGGGAGAAAGCATAGGATCTTCGCGAAGTCGCGAAGAGTGATTTCAAATCCAGGCCGTTGAATATGGAAGGACACGTGGCAAAGGATCGACGCATCGTTGATTCGCGATCAGAAGAAGCAGGGTCGAGAAGAGACAAGAATCTCAAATTCTGAAATCGCGACTCGATCACAGCCGTTGATCGCAGGAAGAACAAGGATTGTAGACCTGGTCCCGAAGAATTCACCGATTCAAAGATCAGGGAAGGAGGAGGAAGCAGCTCACGAAAGTCCCGAAGTGAGGGGTCGTGAAAGGAGTTGGTTCATGGTCATAGCTCAAGGTCACATCAAGGGAGGAGCTTAGCATCAAGAGCTAAGGAAGTTGGCGTAAGAGCTAAAAGCGCCAAGAAGAGGATCCACAGGTGCCACATCGTGAGGGTCGAGGGATTGACAAAGGGCCTGTTTCAAGTCAAATCAAGTTCATTGGGAGCCCAATGAGTCATTTGACTCGACGACTTGAACGATCCTAGACCGGGAGGTCGTTCCATCCCTGAAGGAGGAAGGGAGGGGGTTGTCACCAAGAGTGGTATCAGAGCTTAATTTCATTTGCAGAGTGTGGGTGGAGCGAGGTAAAAGAGATAGTCTGATACCAAGAATGGTATCAGAGCTTAATTTCATCTTCAAAGTGTGGGCAAAGTGAGGTAAAAGAGATAGTATGATACCAACAGTGGTATCCGAACTTAATTTCATCTGCAAAGTGTGGGCGAAGCGAAGTAAAAGAGATAGTCTGACACCAAGAGTGGTATTAGAGGATTGATTTTTCCTGTAGACAATAGGTGAAGAAGGAGCGGATCCATAATTAATTTATGTAAGCCATGGAGACAGAGTGAGATGCTCTATTGGAGCTATTTCAAGGCATGCAGCGGATGGTGAGCAGCCAGGTAGGCTGTAAACAAGGCAAGATGACCATCGAAAGTCATAATCATGGTCGAGGAAAAGTCCATTTGCAGAAGAGCAAGGCGGAGATGGACAAGGAGCTCAATGAAATTCAAGTGTAGATGGAGAGGCTAGCATTCAAAATGCAGAAGGAGTCAAAGGTACACTGGAGGTACGAATGGACTTTGAAGAGGACATCCAGATGGCCTTTTCTGAAGTTGTTGGGCAGGAGGCAGCAACAGATGTTAAGGAGGTGGTTGAGGCATGCTAAAACCCTCAGTCATAAGGGAAAGAGATTTGGAAATAATCTCATATACTGCCAGGTAGGCAGGAGAGACATGCCAGATTTCCAAGTGGGAAAGGGAGAAGAGATGAGATCAATGGAGATTTCATTGTCATATGAAGAGGAGGCAGGAGAGAGACCTCACTTAGATGGAGATTCACATAGAAATGTGAGTCATGTGAATGAAGATGATGAGAAGTTACAAACTTCCATCACGGAGAAGGAGGGTCATAAGATTGTTCTGATCATTGGAGGAGTCGAGATATTCCTACCAAGAGGTTGAGGAGAGGCTAGCAAAGATGTTGCAGAGGCGACATAAGGACAACCAACAGAGATTGTCATGGAGAAAACAGAACAGATACTAATGTCTGTCCCAACAAAAGAAGAACGCCTAGTTGATTTATTTACTCAATGGGAATTGGAGTTGAAGGCACTGGAGGATTGGTTGGGAAATTCAGAACCAGAAGGTTGTTGTCGAGGAATCGACATGCCAGAGGAGATACACCAGCATGAGTCACAACTGGAGGAAGCTGGAATGGGAACAACCGAAGGACTGGCAGGAGAAAATCTGTCAGGAGAAGTGGTAGCTGAGCAACAGTTCAGTGATGATGAGCCTGGGGTGAAGACTACACCAGAGTGGCAAGCTAAGGCCACAAAGGAAGAATATGTCTTGGGAAGTCAGTATGATTTTCCCATCGACAGGGAGCGAGTGCAGCGAGATAGTCTACAACAGAAGAACCAGTCGATTGAGCATCTAGACAAGGTGATCAAGGAGATAATAAAGATGATGTCGAGGTCGGAAACATAATCGTTCAACAAGAGGACGATGGATGAAAAGGAACCTGCACGAGCAACGAGGATGATGTAGGAGAAGAAGCGGTGGAGCAGAGGAGCCGAAAAATAGCTCCAAGGGAAAGTTTGGGATCCAAGTGGATTTCAGCCATGTTGGAGAGCTCATGAGCAGGAGCTCATGATTTTTTCCGCTGTGGAGTATGATGGAGGAGCATCACTCCATCTCAGCATGATCTAACTAATCAACACGCATGGTGCGCATTCAAGAAAGGAGAGGTGCCACCCTCTCATTTTTTCCTCGAGAATCCAAGACGAGATCCAGGCATTTATTGAAGACAAGCTGGAAGGAGAAAAATCGTGCTTTCGCACAAGATGGAGATAAGGTCGCCATTAATAGGCTGACAACATAATGGATCTGCGTCCAATTTGGAGTAGGATTGCCATCATTGTAATTTGGCCTTTTGATAAGCATTAGGGATGGTGATTTGACACCATTTATTGGCTTGCGAGGGAAGCTCATAGAGCCCCTCTTGTATAAATTGATGTATTGTTTCTAAGTAGAGGTTAGATAGGCTGGGTTAGACAAGTTAGAGAGGATAGACAAGTTGGGTTGTAAGGAGAGATAGAGAGAGCCAAGACTCAGTTGTAGCTCGGACTCCATCATTGTAAATTTGGCATTCCACCATTAATAGAAAACGACATTTTTTCCTGTTTTATCTTTCTGTTCAATGGATGTTGTGGTATGAATGTCATTTGCATGCTTGTGAATTGTAGATGGATGTTAGAAATCGTCTGCAAGGATAGTGATACAGTTTCCTAATCGAGAGTTTGTTAAGTTAAGTCTGGTTCTCTAGGCTAAGAGCAAGGAGTGGGTGATAGAGTAGAGAAACTCTATGAGCCAACACAAGGAGTGCGTATCTGAACTCAGTGGAGTCAAAAGAGAAGCTTCCAGGAGGGCATGCCAGATTAATTTACAAACTTAGTGAGAAATTTCAAGGTGGTTACTTCCCTTGGAAATAAAGACTGTGTGGAGAGAGGCATAGCACAGAGTTACTGAACACTTTGGAATACTCTGCCAGGAGGGCATCGATCTTGCATGAGCATACCCAGGAACTACATGACTGAAGGTGTAGAGGGGTCCCAGAATTGCTGAACATTTTGGTGAAGGAAGGCTTTGCAAGAAGTGCATCCACAAAGGAAAGGAGACACCTTAAACCTTTCCATAAGGCCAAGGGAGAAGTCGTCGAAGAACTGAGTCAAGCGCAAGGAGTGCACCTAAGGTGTAGTGAATTCATCTTATAAGCTCAAGAGGAAGGGCGAGAAGCTTCTAGGAGGGCACGAGAAGCTCGCAGAAGAACTTGAAACCTTGGAGGTTTTTCAAGCCAAGCAAAGTCGCAGGAAAGTTTCACATATTTCTACAAGGAGTGTAGAAAGAGGCCTTCGAGGAGAACCAAAGTCTCGAAAGGTTAAATTGCACTAAGTGTGCAAAGGAGTTGAGGAATTGTTGAAGTCCAGATTACGGAGAAGTCACCCATATTCGAGGAGGAGACGGGTGGCAGGAGATTGAGAGGTTCAGGAGAAAGAACTTCGGAAGGTTTGCCATGAGCTAGCATAGGATATTCGTGAAGTCGCGAAGAGAGATTTCAAATCCATCCCGTTGAATCTAGAAGGATGCATGGCAAAGGATCAGTGCATCACTTATTCGCTATTGGAAGAAGCAAGGTCAAGAAGATACAGGACTCTCGAAGTTCGAACTCACGATTTGATCACAGCCATTGATCGCAGGAAGAACGAGGACCATAGATCTGGTCCTGAAGCATTCATCGATTCGAAGATCAGGGAAGGAGGAGGAAGCATCTTGCGAAAGTCCTGAAGTGTGGGGTCGTGAAAGGAGTTGGCCCATGGTCATAGCCTGTGGTCACATCAAGGGAGGAGCTTAGCATTGAGAGCTAAGGAAGTCAGTGTAAGCACTGAAAGCTCCAAGAAGAGGATCCACAAGTGTCACATCGTTGGTGCCGAGGAATTGAAAAAGGGCCTGTGTCAAGTCAAATTGGGTTTATCGGGAGCCCAACAAGTCATTCGACTCGACGACTTGAACGATCCTAGACTGGGAGGTCGTGCCATCCCCGAAGGAGGAAGGGAGGGGGTTTTCACCAAAAACCAAATTGTTCTGAAACCAATTGTAACACACCCCAGTCTTAAGCCACTGGGATATTCATGCTCTATTTGAGCTCATATATATATATATATATATATATATATAATGAAAATTTAGATAGAGATAGAAATTATGTTCATACACAGATTCAAGCGGAAGTGAAAATAAACACATACATGCAACATATACAGGAAATTATGATAACATTATAACACATGTACAAGATACACAACATACAATTAACATATAATTGGTACTTATATTTTAATGAGAAGACCACCAACTACATGTAGACCTTCCATGAACCTCCCAGTCTTGGACCACATTGCTCCAAGCTATTAGCAGTGGGTCACCCCCGCGCTGCGACTAAACTCCACCCAAGGTAAAGGAAAACCTAGGATAGGTTGAGACTATGGAACACTGCACAACGCAACAGGAAGGATTGTTGGAAATATAACTGAGAGGGGGGCGTGAATCAATTATGTATATAATCTTGAAACTTTCCCTTTTATTTTCTAAATCATTCTAGATTATTATTTAATGTGTTGCTGATAACTTAACATGCATAGATACACAATATTAGATCAATCAAATAGAATAAACAGAGACATTGATTTTCATGATGAAACCCATAAAGGTGAAAACCTATTCTTCTTAGGATGTCAATCAAGCTCCAAATTTCATGTACATCATAGTATTTGAGCTCCAACTCAAATATGATGCTACAACCTCTGATAACAATATACAACTTGCAGAGAGCACCAACTCTCAGATTTCTCTAGCACCAATTAAATGGAAGCACCAACTCCCAGGTTTCTCTAGCACCCACTAGATGGAAAGCACCAACTCCCAGGTTTCTCTAGCACCCACTAGATGGAAAGCACCAACTCCCAGAATATATTCTAGCACCAACTAGAATTAAGAGGACTGCAATCCTCCCTAGAACCACCCTACCACCCTGAATGAATCTTACAAAACTTTACTTACTTGATCCATCTCTGATATGGTCTATTTCAGCTCCATGTCTCCTCTGCCTTCTTCAAATTCTATACTTTGTTTTGCTTCTGCATCGTTCAGCTTCTATGCTCTGCTCTTTTTCCTCCTGTGCTCAACAACACCATTGTTCAACTTCTCTTATGCCTTTTATACTATGTGTTTCCTCTGCATACTCTTTACTGCGCCATGGATCTTCCCTTAAGATTATGCATTATGTCTCATCCTGCCCACATGCATCACTCTTGAAAAAGAAAGTTGTAGTTTTGTTTTGCATGTCTTTCTCACCTCAAGTCCTCTACCTGATCATCATTCAAACTCTTCATCTTCCCTGGTGGTTATACTAAATCTGTTCATCATTAGCGGGCATTATCCTAAGATTCTTTGGCTTCTATGGCAGTCGTAACTCTTTGTATTCTCTAGTAGTTACAGTCAGTCATTTTTGGCTTCTTTGGCTTCCAAGCCCCTTCCTTCATGTGACCACCGGTGGTGACTAAACACATATTCAAAAGGCACTTCCCGAGCTCGTTCTACTGAGTGCTAGCTCTGTTTCTCGATATGACCTTGGGTGAAGATCTCATGTGACCACGCGATTGCGGGCGCATCCAAAGGCGGTTTGAGGGAAACCCGCTTTTCACCTCGCAATTTGCTACAAAGCTCCACGTGTCCTTTCTCCAAAACCATGGTTTCGATTGTGACCCACCTTCAACATTTTAAAGTTCACGCACCTTCAATCCCTGCAATGCGACAAGACCATCGATATCACAATATTGACGGTGCTACTGAACGGACGGTTCAAATCTATCCTCTCAAGTCTGCGGATCAGATCTATCCTTCCTAAATCAACGACTATGATTTACTTCGTGATCCAGGCTCCAGGAGTTTCAAATATCAAACCCTACTTTTCATTGTATGCCAATCTTCCAGAGTTGATGATCCACTGACGCGTGTCCCTCTCGGATTAACGGTCGAGATCTCCTTCGGGTCTCCGGACTTCAAAGATTTCAACTCTCAATTTTAACTTTATCTCTATCCCCTTTCTCCGGAGTTGACAATCCATTGACGTGTGTCCCTCTTAGATCAATAGTAGAGATCTCCTTCGGGTCTCCAGACTTCAAAGATTTCAAATCTCAACATTGCTTCCTTCACTTTCTCCTGGAGTGTTTTTCCCAAACTACACAGATTTCTGCCACACATCCTTCTGGAAACCGATGACTTGGATCTTCTTCGGTCCTCAGGTCTTTGACGATCTCATTTCCTTCCCAACCACAAACTCTTGAAGTGATTCTCTCTAGAGTTGTGGATCGTGCGCCACCTGTTAGTCTTGACGATGGACGGTCGCTGCTTACTTCGAGACTTTGACAAGTCGCTGCTCCATTTTCCTCTAGAGTGATCACTTGCTGAGTAAGTCATAAGTGGTGGAGACCACTTTCTGTCAGTTAACACTTCCACTTACACTATCCTTCCACTGAATTAGATCAACGGTTGAGAATGCACTCGAAGTGATATTCAAATCGGACGATTGAGAGCGACTTCAGACCTTCTCCCTTTGGGACTTCAGGATTTTGACATTTGTTGGTGATGATACTTCTAAATTAAATCTCTCGGAGTGACGTAGATTTCGTACGTCACTTGTTTACATGGCATGAGCCAATTTTCTCTTGACACTTGTCATCATCTGATTATTCCATGTGTACTTGATGATGTGGTCTTCCACATGTCCTTGCTGACATGGTCTTCCACATGTCCTTTCTAACATTGTTTGCCACATGTCCTTGCTGAGGTGGTATGATGACGTGGGTGAGACATGTAGGCAGTGTAGTGGAGGTGTAGGCAGAGCGCGGTAGTGGAGTGTGACGTGTAGCAGGTAGTGGAGTGTGACGTCAGAGTGCAGAGGTGGTATGTATGAGTGGTTTGGTGGTTTGCTCAGATGGGGGATTAGGCGGTAAGTGGTAATGAGCGAGGGTGGTCCGAGTTGACAAGAAGGTGACATGTATGAGGGTCCCACATGAGAAATACCACCAACTTGGACCCCCCCCCCACGGTTAAAGGCAGAAAGCTTGGGGGGGTCTGATATGCCCTATCGACCATAGATCTGAGTGCTCGATTATCGGCCGCTGAGATTAGCGTGCCTTCTAAATTATCCTGTCCTTCCACTTATTTCGACCCGACTATTGACATAAATTCGAGTGATCGAGATCTCAGATCTCATCCATTTCTTATCATGTCCTTCCACTTGAATCAATCTGACGACTAACGAAAATTCGGATGATCGAATTCTCAATCGTTTTTCCCCACTTATCCTATCCTTCATTAATTCAATCTGACGATTGTTGGTCCTCTGTATCGGTGATCAAACAACCACTGTCGCTCTTCCTTCTGAGTTTTTGATCTCTCCAAATTTAGAAGGCTTTCTAAGTGTTCACGGGTCTCGACCTTTACTCCTCCTGTGAGTCCGTCTCTTTGACCTTGTCTGTACTTCTAGAAACTTCTATCTCTTCTGAGATTTATCTTCTTCTGCGCTCTCGAGGTTTGGTTCGTTGTTGTTCTTGCCATCAATGACAAGCACATTCTTCCTGTAAACATGCCAAGAATATCCCCCTTTGGCATTGATGGCAACCCTAAAAGGCTGCACTTTTTTGCTTAGACCTCCAACTGTAGCATATAGACAACACCTTTTTCTCCCCCTTTGACATCAATTTCAAAGAAAACGGAGAGTGAATCTGTGCTCCCTCTGATCAGATATACTAGGAGCACTCTCCCCCTGATCAAATAGATTATTTTAACTTGATAACAGGGTCACACCCAACTTTTGGCGTAGATACTCAAACTGAGATTTTGCAAGCTGTTTAGTGAAGATATCAACAATATGATCTTTGGATGGAATATAATGCAAATAAACTACAGTGTTGGTTACCTGTTCCCTCAAGAAGTGATACTTGATGGGTATATGCTTGGTCTTGGAGTGAAATACAGGATTATTTGACACGCTAATTGCACTAGTATTATCACAATGAATTGCGATCGGTGCATTATACTTTACCTCCAAGTCTGCAAGTGTCTGAATCATCCATAATACTTGGGTACAACAAGTGGCAGCTTCTATAATCGATAAGGAAATGGAACTTTTCTTCTTTCTCAACCATGCTACAATAGAATCTCCTAAGAAGAATGCACATCCACTCGTTCTTTTCTTTTCATCCACGCAGTTAGCCCTATCAACATCTGAATAGACTGATAGTTGAAAATTTTGATTCCTAGGATACCATAGGCCATAGTTTATTGTTCCTTTCAAGTATCTGAATATTGTTTTGACAGCTAAAAGATGACTCTGTTTAGGTGCAGCATGATACCTTCCTACCATTCCAACATCATGCATTATGTCTGGATGGGATGCTATGATGTACAATAGTTTGCCTATCATAGACCTATATGAACTCTGATCAACATCAGGTGAGTCATCATCCTTTCTTAACTTCCATCCAGTGACCATAAGTGTAGAATATTCCATTTAAAACATTTTCAACATTTCTCTTAGATATTTCTCCTGAGAGAGAAATATTCCTTCAGACCTCTGAGTAATTTGCAGACCGAGAAAAAATGGCAGTTCCCCTATCATAGACATTTCAAATTCAAACTGCATGGCAGAAGCAAACCATTGTACCAATGAAACATTATTACTTTCGAAGATGATGTCATCTACATAGACCAACACAATGAACAAATCATTACCCTTTGTTTTGATATATAGATTGTTGTCAATTGTTCCTCTCTTGAACCCTTTGTCTTGAAGATACTTATATAGTCTGCAATACTAGGCACAAGGAGCTTGTTTCAACCCATATAAGGCTTTCTTCAGCTTGCAGACAAAGTCAGGGTTATCTGATAGTTGAAACCCTCTGGTTTTTCCATATAGACTTCTTCTTTTAGATCTCCATTTAGAAAAGATGACTTGACATCCATTTGATAGACTTTAAACTATTTATGACACGCATAGACAAGACACATTCTAATAGCTTATAATCTTGCTATGGGTGCAAATGTTTCATCAAAATTAAGTCCTTCTATTTGAGCATATCCTTTGCAGACCAATCTAGCTTTATTTCTTACAATATTTCCTTGTTCATTCATCTTGTTTTTGTAGACCCATTTGGATCATATTACATTTTTATTTGTTGGCCTAGGAACGAGTTCCCAATTGTCATTCTTTTCAATCTAGTCCAGTTCCTCATTCATTGATTTTAACCAACTTACGTCTTCAATGGATTCATTAAAGTTTTTAGGTTCCACCATGGATATGAAGACTGTATGTGATTGCTCGGTGTCTTTGATTATCCTTCTCCTAGTTTGTACACCTTTGCATTTCTCACCAATTATCTGACTTTCAGGATGATTCTTTTGAGTAATTCTGGAGGAAGGATTTGATCTTGATTGATGTCCTAACTCTTCTTGTATGGATGTCTCTTATCCACCTGATTCATCATCTTCTTGTGACTTTGAGATTTGTTGTTCTTTATCTACATTATTCTCATCACCTTTTTCAGCTGGCTTAATGCTTATTATCTGTTGATCTTTTATAGGAGCTTCTTCATCAATTCAAACATCAATACAGTCTACTAATTTATGCATTCTTTTGTTAAATCATTTGTATCCTTTACTATTTGTTGCATATCCTAAGAAGATACCTTCATAAGATCTACTATCAAATTTTCCCAGATGATCATTATTATTCTTGATGTAGCATTTACTTCCAAATACTTTGAAGTGTTTGATTGATGTAGGTCGACCAAACCACAACTCATATGGAGTTTTATCACTGTTCGGCCTTAGATGCGCTTTGTTTAGAATATGAACAACCTCCACCCAAAAGGTTTGTGAAATGTCCCTTTCACTCATCATAGCCCTTTCCATCTGTTGAAATGATCTATTTTGGCGTTCTACAACTCCATTTTGTTGAGGAGTACCTGGAAAAGTACATTCTCTTTTAATTCCATGTCTGTCACATAATTCTTTCAAATCTCTTGATAGAAATTATCCTCCCCTGTCTGAGCGAATTGCCTTTAACTTCCTTCCTATCTGATTCTCAGCTAACGCCTTAAACTTTTTGAACTTCCCAAATGCATCATATTTTTCTCTCAGAAAGGAAACCCGCGTAAGTTTGGAGAAATCATCAATGACTAGCATAAAGTAACGTTCTCCTCTAGTTCCTTCCATTTGCGATGGTCCACACAGATCCATATGAACAATTTGAAGTGGTTTCTCTGAAGATGTGAAATTCTTTGATTTGAATTGAGAACGAGTCAACTTCCCCATTTGATAGGATTCACATACAGATTTATTAGGCTTAGATATTCTTGGAAGGTCTTTCACAGCGCCTTCATTATTCATTTTGACAATATGATCAAAATTCAGGTGTATTATTTCTTTGTTCTACATATTCAGTTCTAGTATCTTTTCCTTCACTCCTCCTTAGCAACTGATTGTCTTCCTTTGTTTCTGTAGGTTTGTTGTTGTCAATGGTTGTAGATTTGACAAACTTGATGGATTCTTTGTTGCTTGGATGACCACTACTTGATCCCTCTTCATATCCCAAACCATTTTTCAACTTTGAATTCCTTTGCTGATTCAGAATGGAGGCTAATCCTTCTGAGGCTTTAATACTTGTCAGATTCTGATGATATAAGGCCTGAAATTTATCTAGATCTTTTCTGATAGTCACTACTTTAGCTTCCAATTTTTCACCTTTTGTTTCGACTTCCTTAAACTGTTGTTTGAGGATTTATTCAATCTTCTTAGCTTCTTCTAACTTAACCTTCAACAGAGCAATTTCTTCAGATGGCTCATTGCATGTTTTCTCATACCTGAGCAGTAATTGTTTTTCTTTTCTTTTATTTTCTTTGAGTCTATCAATCTCTTCCATGGCACTAACAAGTTCTCCTTCAAGATATACTATTGCTTCACAATCAACGAAATCACTTCTTGTATCTCCAGTGTTTAGATCTTCTAAAGCTATTAGCATGATATCATTTATTTTATCTTCAATAGAAGAGTCACTGCTTTCATCATCTAAGGGATCATCATCATTTTTTACACAAAGACTTTTCTTCTTAAAAGTATTCTCTTTATAGACCTTCTTGTGTTTGTTCTTCTCTTCATCATCATATGTATGATCCTTTCTTTTGTGAGGACACTTAGATGCAAAATGACCTATCTTACCATAGTTGAAACATTTGAAGGGCAGTTTACCTTTGTATTTGCCTGATCCTTTCTTTAGTCTTCTCACAAAGTTTGCTTCAATCTCATCTATATCAGAGTATGTGTTTTTCTCTACTTTAAAATATGCCTCTCTTGTAGTGGATTTTCCTTTGGTGATTCTCATTTCATAAGCAGTTAGGGTTCCAAGAAGTTGATCTAGTGTCAATGTTTTGAGATCAACTATTTCCTCTATAGCAGAGACCTTTGAGTTAAATCTATCAAGAATAGATCTTAATATTTTTTGGACTATAAAATATTCATCTATCGTTTCACCTAGGCCTTTCATAGTGTTGACAAGTTCTTCTATACGTATGAATTACTTACTGATAGTTTTGTCTTCATCCATCTTTAACTGCTCAAATTTCAGTCTGTGAGTTTGATTTTTTACGTCTTTCACCTTTTCATTACCTTCATAACTACTTATCAACTTGTCCCACATAACTTTTGTTGAATCACAGTGCATGACTTTGACAAACTCGGCTTCAGCAAATCCACTGAGGATGGCATTCATTGATTTTTCATTAAATCTAAACTCCAACTTATCATCTTTTGAGGCCAAGACTACAGGCTTCACATATCCTGATTCAACGACATCCCAAAGATCAGCACCCAAAGACATTAAATGTGTTCTCATTCTTATTTTCCAGAAGGCAAAGTTTGTTTCATCAAACAGAGGGGGTCTATTAGTTGAACTTCCATCATGACTAGTCATGTTCAAGATTATGGATCTACCTTTTACCAAAGGCATCGACTTTGATACCAATTGTTGGAAATATAACTGAGAGGGGGGGGGGTGAATCAGCTATGTATATAAGCTTGAAACTTTTCATTTTATTTTCTGATTCATTCTAGATTATTATTTAATGTGTTGCTGATAACTTAACATGCATAGATATACAATATTTGATCAATCATACAGAATACACAGAGACATTTATTTTCATGAGGAAACCCATAAGGGTGAAAACCTCTTCTTCTTAGGATGTCAATCAAACTCCAACTTTCATGTACATCATAGTCTTTGAGCTCCAACTCAAATATAAGGCTACAACCTATGATAGCAAGCTACAACTTGTAGAGATCACCAACTCTCAGATTTCTCTAGCACCAACTCCCAGGTTTTTCTAGCACCCACTAGATGGAAGCACCAACTCCCAGAATATCTTCTAGCACCAACTAGAATTTAGAGGACTGCAATCATCCCTAGCACCACCCTACCACCTTGAATGAATCTTACAAAACTTTACTTACTTGCTTTGTCTCTGATATGGTCTGTTACAACTCCATGTCTCCTCTGCCTTCTTCAACTTCTATACTATTCTGCTTCTGCATCGTTCAATTTATATGCTCTGCTCTTTTTCCTCCTGCGCTCAACAACACCATTGTTCATCTTCTCTTCTTCCTTTTATACTCTGTGTTGCCTCTGCATACTCTTTATTGTGCCATAGATCTTCCCTTTAGATTATGCACTGCGTCTCATCCTGCCCACATGCATCACTCTCGAAAAAGCACACTGTCTTTTTTGGTCTACATGTCTTTCTCACCTTGAGTCTGTTGCCTGATTATCATTCAAACTCTTCATCTTCCCTGGCGGTTATAATAAATTTGTTCATCATTAGCAGGTGTTATCCTGATATTCTCTGGCTTCTCTGGCAGTCGTAACTCTTCGTATTCTATGGTATTTACAGTCAGTCGTTTTTGGATTCTTTGACTTCCAATCCCCTTCCTTCACTTGACCACCGATAGTGACCAAACGCCTATTCAAAAGGCGCTTCCCGATCTTAGTCTAGTGAGCGCTAACTGTTAGAATATGATGGATGTTCTTGTTTAACCATAGACAATATCACTATTGTCACCCAACCATAGGCCAAAGCCACCCCCGAGCACCTTAACCTTGATAGAGAATCATTCTGGAAGCAAACCCTAGGCTAGATAGCCAAACAAAGGTGGCGCATTTTTCTCCAAGGATAGTGCACCAAACAAGAGCTGATCAGAGAGTCCAAACCATAACCAAGAGATAGTCCAAGCCAAAACATAAATCTGCTAGATGCAGCAGCTGCAACAACAACTCTCCTCCAAACTTGCGCACAATTGGCCCACTGTAGTACGCACAAGTGTTTCTTCTACAGTTGTGAGAATTCCTGCCAGAATGAAGACTGGTCTCCTGTATTTATACTAAAACTGGAAAACTGCCCGGGCCAACTTCTCATTCTGGGTGCCTATTTACTTAGTATATAATATTTCCTTTAGCCGATTTCTTCTCTTGGAGGGTAATAACCTAATACAAATTATCCTCTTTAGCCGAATTGTCTTCTAGGGTTATTAGCCAACTCATTAGGGTTTCTTCTTTCTTCCCGGAATATTCTATTCTCATCAGGTTTACATGTGGAGGTAAATACCTCCCTCAACTACCATAATATCAACACTCCCTCCTAGCTAGGGAGGTATTGAAGGTAATGGTCTTGAGAACAAACATACCATTCACCTGCTAGCATCAACATAGTCGTATAAACTATCTCATGATTAGATCATGAGCACCATCATCACTATCAATGTCATCAACTGCATCATCTCTCGAAACCATACTCCATCTGAGTAATTAAACATGATGTTGGATAAGTCGCTCACTCCATAGAGTGACACAAGAACCATTCTTCTAATCTGGATATATGTCTTAGAAGAATAAATGTCTTGGACCATTTTCCGTCTGGGAAATCTTTGTCCATTGATCATCCATCTAGGTGATAATCATTTCCAACATTATTGATAGTCTTCAAGGAAATCAGAACAATATCATTCAATAGAACACAATTATGTCTATCCATAGTAGTACACAACTAAAATCCAGTGGTACACTACCACACCAAGTAGCACACAGGTACTTGATCAGTGACGTATAGTCACAATCAGTGGAACACATTCACCACAGTATTACACATCTACTGTATAGAGACATACAGTCTCCATAACAATCATCTTATATCAACCTGCACATAAAACTTTGTTATGATATAAATTGAATCATCTGGGCCATTCTTCTACTTACATCTGTGAGATATGGAAGAGCATATGCCATCAGAAGGTCAAACATCAATGATGAGCTATCTGGACTATTCTTCTCAAGAAAGGAAGAATATTTGTCTCGATTTCTGAGCCTAGACCATTCACCTATCTGGGCCATTCCTCCGGCACTAAACAAAGTGCAACCTGGAGAGAATGAGTAAGCCCTAGGGAATGCCTGTCCCTGATTGTTGAACCTGGACCATTCACCTATCTGGGTCATTCCTATGGAACTAAACAAAGTGCAACCTGGAGAGAATGAATTTTCCCTAGGGAATGACTGTCCAGACCATTTCCTAAGGAAATGACTATCCTGCACCAACCTCCAAAATGGACCATTATTTGAAACTGCTCACAACTGTGAGCTTTGAAAGAATGATTGTCCGGCGAGGCAGACCAGTCTTCTTGACCACTACCGAGAGTGATCGTCAAGAAGAGAGATTGTACTAGACGATTCCCTAAGTCAACCACAAGGGGAATCAATGTCTATGGTACATCAACAATCCATAGAACCATTTTCATTACAAAAATGACCGTTCATCTGGACCATTTTCCAAACTGGAAAATGCCTGTCCGTCATAAATCTCAAACCACTTTCCGAACTGGAAAGGAACTGCTCATCCTAGACCATTTTTTGAACTGAAAAATGACTGTCCATAAATCAATAACGCATCAATGCTCCCTCCCAACCTGGGATTCATCTCTTCCTTTTTCAATAAGGAAGTCGTCTCCATGAGCTCCAGCTTGAGTATGCAAACTCTTTCATCTTGGACGAAATCTTTACCAAAATGTCTGCTTATCTGCTCATATGTGGAGATATATATTGGAGAACCACTTTCTCTTTTCTGGTCTTCATCAAGGATAATGTAATTCTTTATCTCAAATGTGCTTCAGTCTTTCTGGAACACAGGTTTTCTCTGAAGGATTCATATAGCTCTAATCAATAAAGTATATCATTGTTGGATTCATCTTTGTTTCCTGCTATCTCATAACATCATGGAAAGGGTCAAACTGGAACATATCCAAGTGGTACTTCTTCTGACAGCATGAGAGTTTGTCATGGATTAGCAATCCATCATCCTAAGCTTCTGAGTAACCATTATGATACAATATCTCTGTTATAGAAAGTCTTCACCACGCTTCTGTTGTGCATTGGAGGTTCTCCACCAAGTTGTCTTCTTCCATCTGCATACAAGCGTCTCTTTCTAGTATACCTCAAAGCCTTGAGGTTTCTCTACATACATTCTTTATTCACTTATTCTGGAGAACATTCTTTGCATTCATCTGATGTCAATTCCAACCCATGGATACTGCAGATGATATAATGGATCATGTAGAGGTATATTTGGTTTACTAGAACAAGTAATTATCATAGTATTCTCCCTCCATCTGGGAGAACCTCTAGTTCTGAATCTCGCAATGCTTACATTCATGAGTCTTCCATACACTGTTCTTCATCACAACTTTCAGTTATTCTACTTGATTTCTTTCAGTGAGTTCAGATCAGGTTGGTAGTCGTGTGATTCTCGATAGAATGACTAGTTGTTCTGGCTTTTCTTTCTTTCTTGGAATCTTCATGTTCTTCTTCATGTTTCTTTTTAGCTCTTGGGTCCATGGAGTTTTTCTATAAATTCCATGCCCTAAATATTCCAACTTCTTCCTTTCATCATAGGATCATGGATGTGGATGGACAACCAGGGATACTTTAAGGATTTTTCGAAGAAGACTTCTTCTAAAGTCATACTGAACACGCACTGCTTTTTCATGGCTGCTACCATGGATACATAATTCATCATATTCAATGGATCATAGGATTATCTCCCTGCTAATCCTTGCTTCATGTATGAGTGCATGTTTTTTTTTTGGAAGTATATAATCAGCTCCCTCCATCTAACATAATCCACGTTTCTGTTTGCATCCTTATTTCCTTTTGCAAGGTGTCATAAGTCTTTCTCCAATTTCCTCTTGATTGTTGACTTCTTTCTATCTTTACTTCTTCTAGATTTTTTCAAGATTGATTCTGATTTTGGCTTATCTTGTAGTTGTTACTTATGTAATAAATTCCACGTGAATTGTTTGATGTACTTCATCCTTTCATGTGTATTGTCTGACTTGTAGTCATAATGATAGAAATCCTTATCTTGTTGTTCTTCCATAGGTATAGTTTCTCTTGGAACATATTATCTTCTAGAAAATAGATATGCAAGATATGTACAGAAAACATGGTATATACAAGAACTATTAAGCATATTTTTACCTTGTCTTAGAAGAAGAAGTTTTTTTTTTCCTGCTTGGCTTTCTTTGAGGGTTCCCTTTCTTCGGCAATTGATGCTTCATGTGTTTTCTTCCTTCTCTTTAACTCGGGACAATGATTCTTGTAGTGACCATACTTTCGTCAATTGAAGCATTGTATTCTTGACATATCTTTCTCTTGATTTGGTTTCTTCTTGGAGCCAAAATTATTTTTATTTTTGAAATCCTTGAACCTTGTTGTGAAGGCTTCATCATTGTACTTATTTTGGGGTTTCTATTTTGCATTGATCCTTGATTCTTCTTGTGCACAACAAGTCCAAATTTCTTCAAATGTAGGATACTCCTTCCTTGTGTTCATGCTTGCGGAAAATGCATCCCATGTCTTGGGAAGACCATTGAGTACTATATTTACCAGTTCCTTCTCTGAGATGATATCTTCAATATCTTGTAGTTGATCTCTTAACTAAGAGATCATCACAAAGTATGATGTTATGTTTTCATCATCATTCATCTTCATGTCACATAGCTCATTCTTCAGACTCATTACTTGTCCAATGTTTCTGACTGAGAAGAGGTTTGTTAGGGCATCATACATATTCTTAGATGAGTCAAGATGGAAGATGTAGGGTATCAAGTGGTCTTTTATAGAGTCCACTATGATACTCATGGAATTGATGTCATTGTCTTTTAACTTCTCCATAACTGCAATGTTCTACGGTTCCTTCTCTTTTCCTTATTCAAACTCTGGTTCCACGATCTTTCCTTTCACGATATCCAACACTTTATTCTTGGAAAGAATGATGTCAATCCTTTTCTTCCACGCTCTAAAGTTAGAAGCCCCTTCTAAGTTATTTTCTGACTTCATAGAGTAAGTCATGGCTGCTTTGACTTGGTCAACCCTAGACTTGACCAAAAACTCAAACTTGACGTCTTGGCTTACTGAGAGTACCATGAGGTGCGCTAGGCTAGGGTGCACTAGTCTATCTAGAAATTAGGTCAATCCCTTCACTTAAGGTGCCTCAATGAGAGGTTTAGGGTTTCTACAACTGCACTTGCTAGTAACCCTAACGACAGTGCTTTAGTAACTACTCCTGCTAGAAACCCTAGCGATAGTTCTTCAACGAGCTTAGTATCCTTATGGCTATGCTCCCTTCCAGTGGTTAGATTGAATGAAGGAGGTGTGGGCCCATAACCTATTAGAATATGATGGATGTGCTCGTTTAACCATAGACAATATCACTATTGTCACCCAACCATAGGTCGAAGCCACCCCCGAGAACCTTAACCTTGACAGAGAATCATTCCAAAAGAAAACCCTAGGCTAGATATCCAAACAAAGGTGGTGCATATTTCTCCAAGGATAACGCACCGAAAAAGAGCTGATCAGAGATTCCAAACCATAACCAAGAGATAGTCCAATCCAAAACTGAAATCTACTAGCTGCAACAACAACTCTCCTCCAAAATTGCACACAACTGGCCAATTGCAGTGAACACAAGTGTTTCTTCTACAGTTGTGAGAATGTCAGCTAGAATGAAGACTGGCCTCCCATATTTATACTAAAACTAGCAAACTTTCTAGGCCGACTTCTCATTCTGGGTGCCTATTTACTTAGTATATAATATTTCCTTTTGTCGACTTCTTCTCTTGGAGGCTAATAACCTAATACAAATTATCCTCTTGAGCCGACTTGTCTTCTAGGGTTATTAGCATGTCCATTGACGTGTGTCCCTCTCAGAGTTGACAATCCATTGATGTGTTTCCCTCTCAGATCAATAGTCGAGATC
Organism: Picea engelmannii; assembly: GCA_009831015.1. NCBI lineage: Eukaryota > Viridiplantae > Streptophyta > Pinopsida > Pinales > Pinaceae > Picea > Picea engelmannii. Next base: position 174,914 of record ML793619.1, on the reverse strand, counting down.
TCCTCCGAGTCTCCAGAATTTGGATATTTAAAATGTCAACATCGCTTCCTTCACTTTCTCCCGGAGTGTGTTTCCCGAACTGCACAGATTTTTGCCACACGCCCTTCTGGCAACCAACGGCTTGGATCTTCTTCAGCCCTCGGGTCTTCGACGATCTTGTTTCCTTCCCAACCACAAAATCTTGAAGTGATTCACTCCGGAGTTGTGGATCATGCACCACCTGTCAGTCTTGACGATGGACAGTCCTTGCTTACTTTGGGACTTCAGAACTTTGACAAGTCGCTGCTCCATTTTCCTCTGTAGTGATCACCTGATGAGTAAGTCATAAGTGGTGGATACTACTTTTTGTCAGTTAACAATTCCACTTACACTGTCCTTCCACTGTCCTTCCACTGAACTATATCAATGGTTGAGAATGCACCCGAAGTGATCTTCATATCGGACGACTGAGAGTGACTTCAGACCTTCGCCCTTTGGGACTTCGGGACTTTTGACATTTTTTGGTGATGAAACTTCCGAAGTAAATCTCCCAGAGTTACATAGTGTGCTTATGTCACTTGTTGACATGGCCCGAGCCAATTTCCTCTTGACACTTGTCATCATTTGATTATGCCATGTGTACTTGCTAACGTGGTCTTCCACATGTCCTTGCTGACATGGCCTTCCACATGTCCTTTCTGACATGGTCTGCCACATGTCCTTGCTGAGGTGGTCTGCTGACATGGGTTGTAACACCCCTTTCACTCAACTACCTAGGGTTACTATAAGACTACTTGGTAGATAACTAATAATAACTGTAGCGCACCTTGGCTACCGTGTAGGTGTTACTACGCGAAATAACACATTCTCATTCATAGTTGATCGCGTGCATTTACGCAGTGAAATACATTTAAGCTCAGAGTAAGCATAAGAATCATTTTAACATAAATAATCCATGGCAAATACATTAATCCAAATGTACAGCAGAATGCATGATCATTTTAATACACAGAGATACAAAACATATTGATAAAATGTGATAAAACATAGTTAGACACTTATCTTGTAACAATGGTGGGATCCACCAACCAAGTGTAGGCGTTCCAAAAACCACCCAGCCTTATACCACACTGCTCATCATCTCAACAGTGGATCACCCCCGAGCTGGTACTAAGCTCCACCCCCAAGGCAAGGAATCCTAGCTAGGCTGAGGTTACAGGGAAAACAACACTTCAAATCTGGAAGGATTCTTTCCAGGATGCCATCTTACGCCCACTACTACCAGACTCTCATTCCCCACATGCCTGTTCCGCCCGGGAGTATACACCTTCACAAGCACAGTCCATCGGTGCTAACCTCCCTCGCTGGGTCTCGGCAACAGGCCGGATCAGGAAGTCTCAGAGCCTGAAGCTGGTGCTGGACACTCTCTGGAAGAAACCTCTTCCAACAACATCCACCTCCCTCACCTAGAGAGAGGTCACACACAGGCTCAATCACCACCTGCACTGGACAACAATTCACGCGCAATCCATCTCTACATGATCACCACAGTCAACCGGGGATACAGACTCAGACCTCTCAGAACAAGCTCAGCAATGGCAGCCAGGTCTCACGGTGTTAATTTTTGGAATTGCCTGAGAAGCAATTTCCGTAGGGATTTACACAGACTCTCTCCCCCCCCCTGGCAGAATGGCAGGTCCCCCTCCCCAGGATAGACTCACGCTCTGGTTATCTGGAATGCATGACAGACAATCCATGCAAGGTTCAACGCAGGTTCGGACAATTTAGAGGATGTACGAGGGGTTCTCTGCAAGAGTCAGACCCGTTCCCTTCTGGCAGTCCATGATTCAAATGGAGGAGGAACCCCCAACACGGCTCATCTCGGCCTTTTTATTGCATGCACCAGGGTTGACACTTGTCACCCATGCGACTGCATGCGTTCCTTCAGCGTGTGTGCCTCCCACCATTTGGAAAAACACATGTCCTTCCAAAAAGGACTTAGGTTAAAACATATAATGCACATATCTTTTTGGAATAATATTAAAATATTATTCCCAAGGCTTAAGCCCCCTAGGCTCAACACTTAGCCCCTTTTCCCACCTTCAGCCCCTAATTCCTTGCCCACTCTATGGATTCTTAGTCCCCCTTCACTCATTCATCGTGGTCGGTCTGCACCTGGCGGTGTTTATATTTTATTAAATGTTCTGCTTACATACAAGTACAACAACAGGCTCCTGGCCTTCAACACATAGGCTCCCTGGCCTAACATCACATAAGTCTCCATCTTATAAGAACTTGGCTCACCAGCCTATAAAACATAATTACAATTCCTTTCAAAACATGGTTTACAACGGGGCTCGGCCTTGGGGACTCTACATGGGTGACACGTGTAGGTAGTGTAGTGGACGTGGAGGCAGAGCGCGATACTGGAGTGTGACATGTAGCGGGTAGTGGAGTGTGAAGTTGGAGTGCGGAGGTGGTATGTATGAGTGATTTGGTGGTTTGCTCGGAGGGGGGGTTAGGCGGTAAGTGGTAATGAGTGAGGGGGGTCCGAGTTGATAAGAAGGTGAAACGTATGAGGGTCCATGAGGGTCCCACATGAGAAATACCACCAACTCGGACCCACCC
>ML793619.1:158311-172250 GCA_009831015.1 Picea engelmannii | reverse complement strand
GGGGGGTCTGATATGCCTTGTCGACCATAGATCTGAGCACTCGATTATCAGCCGCTAAAATTAGCACTCCTTCTAACTTATCCTATCCTTCCACTTATTTCAATCCGATGGCGGACGGAAATTTGGGTGATCGAGAGCTCAGATGTCAACCCTTGCTTATCCTGTCCTTCCACTTGAATCAATCCGACGATTGACGAAAATTCAGATCATCGAATTATCAATCATTTTCCCCCGCTTATCCTATCCTTCATTAATTCAATTCGACGGTTGTTGGTCCTCTGGATCGGTGATCCAACAACCATTGTCGCTCTTCCTCTTGAGCTTCGAATCTCTCTGACTTTAGAAGGCTTTCTAAGTGTTCACAGGTCTCAACCTTTGCTCCTCCTGCGAGTCTGTCTCTTGGACCTTGTCTGCACTTTTGGAAACTACTATCTCTTCTGCGATTTCTCATCTTCTTCGCTCTCGAGGTTTGGTTCGGTGTTGTTCTTTCCATCAATCAAAAACACATTCTTCTTATAAACATGCCAACAAGGATTCCCTCCAAGGATCCTACTTACGCCCACTACTCATAGACTCTCATTTCCCACATGCCTGTCCCACCCCAAGAATATACACCTTCACTGTTCCATTGTCCATCGACTGCTCTACTTCCCTTCCATGGCTTCAAAAACATGTCGGATCAGGAATTCTCAGAGCTTTTTAGCTGTTGTTGGACTCCCTCCAGGAGAAATCACTTCCCCAACAACCTCTCTCACATGGAGAGAGTTACTCACAGGCCTGACAACCTGCTTCTTCAACCCACGAGTCTGACAATCCGCCTCTTCAAACCACAGGCTTGAAAACCTGCTTCTTCTTTCTAGCTCTTAAGTCAACTAGGTAACCGCAGTAGAAAAATCGGGTAAGGTAAGGGATGGTTCAGTAAATTATAGAGGTTTAAAATGGCAGAGGGTTCAACAATGGCAGAAATTGGCTGACTACATGCCTGCTTAGTGCATGAGTGAATCAAAAAAATGATGGAAAGAACGGTCAGAATGGTGAGAGTGAACCCCCACAACGATGAAATTTCCCACATAAATTTGCATGTGTCCTGGATGACACTTGTCTCTCTAAGAGCTCGCTCCTCTCCACTTGGAGTTCATTCCTCTCCCCAAAGGAATTTAGGATAACTGGGTTTATTTCCCAAACTTTAGTAATTTAGGAAATACATTATAATATTCCCTTGGGTTAAGCCCTCAAGCTTAGCCCCTTTTTCCTTGCCTCTCAACCCCTTCCCTTTCCCTTCCTAGTGGATCTAGTCCCCCATAACTCTTTCTTCGTGGTTGATCTACATGTAGCTATGTATTTTTATTTTTATGAATAATTTGCATAATTACATATATAAAAATAGGGTCATTGGCCTTTGCATCTAGGCTCTTCGGCCTAATAAACACATAATCCTCCCAGCTTATAAATACTTGGCTCACTAGCCTATCAACTTCATTAAACATCATTGCAATTCAGTAGGGGCTCGACCTTGGGGTATTACAATACCCTCCCCTTATTTTTTCATTGTCCTCAGTGCAACTCATTTACATAACATCAACAAGATTTTCAAAAATCTTCAAAAAGATGTGGGTATTCCATCTGCATAGCATCTTCATGATACCGAGTTGCGTCCTCAGGACCGTACTAGGTCCATTGGACTTTTACAATCCCTATGGATCAAATATGGAGTTTTTTTATTTTTTGGTCTAGATGCGTATTGGATGCACTTGAAAAGCGCTTTCTTGTTCCACCTGAATCACATTCCAATCAATAACATGATTAGCATCATGTATATATTTCTTAAGCAATGATACATGGAATACATTATGTATAGACATAGGCGTAGGTAATGCAAGCATGTAAGCTATTGGTCCAATCCTCTCTAGGATTTCAAACGACCCATAATATTTGGCTGCCAACTTGGAACAGTTTCCCAAATTTAGGGAACTTCTGTTGGCCTTCACCTTCAAGAAAACATGATCACCCACTTTAAATTCCCCGTGAGTTCTATTCTTGTCAGTATATATTTTCTGCCTATCTTGGGCAGCTTTTAAATTATGTTTAATCTTCAACATTTTCTCTTCCATTTCTCTGAGAAACTCACTCTGTCAGCTGGGTTTTCCCAACTTACTAGCGTGTTTCACTTTCTTCCATAAAGTGTCTCAAATGGTCTCATCTTTTGTGATGCTTGATACCCGTTGTTGTAGGAAAATTCTTCCAAGTGTAGATAATATTCCACCACCACCATGATAGCATCATGTTGCTTGCTTGTTTTGGGTAATTTTTTGATGAAATCCATTGTCACCACTTTCCACTTCCACTCAGGAATGGGCAATGGCTGCAGCAACCCAGCTGGGTGTCTATACTCAGCCTTGACCCTTTGACACTCCAAACATTTAGCAATGTATTCAACAATCTCCCTCTTCATGTATGGCCAATAATATTGGCTCTTGACTTCTAAAACAATTTTATGATATCCTAGGTGTCCAACATAAGGTACATTATGCATCTCTTTCAAAATCATACTCCTCAATTCAGGAGAATTGGGTACATAAATTTTGTTCCTGTACGAGAGAATTCCATCAATTCTCAATTCATAATCTTCAACTATCTGTTGCATTTTACCTTTTTGCAATTTTTTTACCAACTCCATGTACTACAAATATGCTTTTGGGGCCTCAGAAATTCTTCCCTTAAGATCATTTTGATACATGTTGATGGTTGTAGCATGCAGTTCATGCACTCTCCTATTGAGTGCATCAACCACTTTGTTCTCCTTTCCTTTGATGTGCTTAATATCAAAGTCATAATCACAAAGGAATTCTAACTATATGCTCTTCCTAGCATTCAAAGTTGGTTGATCAAACAAATATTTCAGACCATTATGTTCTGTCCTCATCTCAAACCTCTTTCCCATGAGGTAGTTCCTCCACTTCTTCAAGGCGTGTACTATGGATTCCAACTCCAAATCATGAGTGGCATAAAGCCTTTGATGCTCTTTCAATTTTCTGGATTCAAAACATATCACAAATCCATTCCAGCTAAGGACTCCACCAAGTCCTTCTTTGCAGGCATTGGTGAAAACTACGAAATATTCATTCGGATCAATGATCCTCAGAATTGGATCGTTGGTTAACAACTGCTTCAATTGTTGGAAGATCTTTTCACATTTTGTTTTCCATTGAAACCTCACCCCCTTCCTTTGTAAGGAAGTGATTGGGTGAGAAATTCTCGAAAACCCTGCAATGAATCTTCTGTAGTATCCAGGTAGACCCATGAAAGATATGACTTCTATCACATTCTTAGGTGTTTTCCACCCTTTAATAGCTTCAATATTTTTAGGGTCCACTGCTATCCCTTCTTTAGATATGATGCGCCCCAAATTATATATTCAATTTTGATAAAATGAGAACTTGCTCAATTTGGCATACAACTGGTGCTCTTAACACTTGTAACACCATCCTCAAATGATGCTCATGTTCTTCTTATGACTTGGAAAACACATGGATGTCATCCAAAAAGACAATGACAAACTTGTCTAAATATTCCCAAAAAAAACCATTCATCAAACGCATGAAAACAGTCGGTGCAATCGATAACCCAAATGGCACCACTGTGAATTCATAATGACAATGCCTTGTCCTGAAGGAGGTATTGTTGATGTCTTCATCTCTGATCCTTACTTGATGATATCATGACCTGAGATCATCTTTGAGAATATCCTTGCATCCTTTAATTGATCAAAGAGATCATCGATCCTTGGCAAATGATACTTGTTCTTTATAGTCACTTTGTTCAATTGCCTGAAATCAATGCACAATCTCAACGTCCCATCTTTATTATTCACAAATAATACTGGGTCACCCCAAGGTGACACACTTGGGTGTATATACCCTTTCTTCATAAGCTCTTCAAGCTGCATTTTCAACTCCTTCAACTCTTGTGTACTCATTATGTAGGGAGTTTTGAATACTAGAGTTGCTCCCTTCATCAAATTTAAAGAGAAATCAATATCTCTCTTTAGGGGTAGTCCTGGTATCTCCTTAAACACATCCCAAAAAATATTTCAGGATTGCATGATCCTCCATATTTGGCACCTTATCCTTAGGTGCTTCCTCCATATGAGCTACAAATATTTGGCAGCCCTTCCTGTAACACTTCTTCAGCTACATTGCTAATATCTCTCAGACATTAACTGCCCTAGGAATTCCTTGCACTATTCTTCAGTTTCCTTCCTCATCCAAGCAAGTAAATGTCTTGTTATGATAGTCTAAGACAACATGGTGTTGGTCCAACCAATCCATACCAATTAGAAAGTCATATGAACCCAATGGCAGGATGTTCAAATCTACCTTGGTGCTTATCCCATTCATGTCTATTGGACATGATGTAACCAACTCAACAAATTTTCTCTTGGCTCCTGTAGCCATCTATACCAACCAAGATTTCTCATGCTTTCTTCTTGGAAAAATAAATCTTTCCACTACCTTAGGATCTATATATCTATGACTAGCTCATGAATCTATTAAAATAGTAAAGGCATGGTTATTGATCATACCTTCTACTTCAATCATGTGTGATTGAAACTTTGTTTTCTTGTTGTCTAGGGATACATAGATTCTTGGTACACTTTTTTCCATGTCCTCCACAATATCTACTTGCTATACATTGTCACTTTTGTGAGGAAAATATCTACACTTATGGTCTCCTTTACACCCCCAACATATAATGGGTGTTTGCCTTGGCCTTTGCCCACCTACCTCAACCATTCTATGCTCTCTAAAAGATGGATTTCCTTGAGGATTATTTCTAAAAAAGGGTGGCTTGTTCCCCTTCTGTCTCTATTCCTTCTTAAACTTCTTCTTGTCCTCCCAAGCCTTCTGGAAAGTAGGATTTCCTTTTTGTTGATCATATAAGTATTTTTCTCTCCTTATGGTTTCCTCCAAAGTCTTTGGATCATCATATTGGATCTTGTCACTGATGAAAGATGGCAGCCCACTCAGGTACCTCTGAATCTTCAATGTCTCATCCTTGATGAAGGAGACATACTTCAACAACTCTAAAAATATCCTTCCATATTCATCAATATTCATGCTGCTCAGTTTGAGTTCAAATAACTCTTTCATCTTTTTGTCATAATACCTCTTGGTTAGGTATTTATTCTCAAAATGCCTCTTGAATTCCCCTCAAGTCACATGTTTCTCTATGAGGTGTTACACTTGCACAAGATGATCCCACCACATGGATTCCTTTCCTTTCAACTAATAGATAACAATTCCTCCTTCTGCATGGGAATAATAGTTATGAAATTAGAAATACTTCCTCATTCCTAGTAGCCATGTCTCGACATCTTCACCCTTCTTGGGATATCCATCAAAAGTAGGAGATTTGATCTTATTCATTTCTCCTTTCAACTCATCCACCCCAGACCTCCTATGCTTTCTGGTAGGGGATTTACTTGATCTACTGTGTGATATGCAATGGGAATGCTTTTGGAAGTGACGGTGATGTCTGCTACCACTCCTTGATCTTCCTTTCTTCTCAGGGGTCTCGTGGCTTCCTGATTTGTTGGAGATACTCTCCTTATCCAACTTCTTTTTCAATTATGTTCAGGATTTTCATTAACTTCATATTGAATTGTTTGTGTTGTTCCCTAGTCTTCATAAGCCTTTCATTATCAGCCTTGTGGCTCTGGATATATGTCTACAATTTTCTGAGGGTGTCAGCCAGATTTATGTCTTTCTCCTTTCCTCCTCCATGTCCATTGGATTTATTTCCTTCCATACCCAATTGGACATTCAACCCTCTGATTTCATCTTCTTGGTTGTAAACTACCTGTCTATCCTCCATCACTCTACACTTTGTTTTGACTCTGATCTGACAACTGTTGATTTTTCAAAATGTGCAACCAACATAACTTTGTCAGGCTAATTGTTCTTAATAATTTCATGAAAAAACATTAACCATTCTAATTCATTTATATATATCAGACTTCTTTTATGTTGATTTCTTAAGAATTTGACTATTCAGATCAAATATCTAGGTGAACAAGTATCTTCTACTGTTCAAGACCTTTGCAATGCCTACTTCAATGCTCAATTATGAGTTTTAAGCAGGAAGTTATGGATACTTGAACAATTGTCTTTTCAGTGATGCAATCACGTACATAGATTCTTCCAACTCAGAGTCTAATTGGCTCTTGGATCTTTGTTAGATCCCTCCTTCAGGTTTACAGGCCTTCCTTACTTCTTTAGGTGTATGTCTGTACAATTAAAAATCCCACAGGATCCTTCTCTAAGCCTTTTCTGCTCTTAAAACAAAATTTTGGGCACTAGCCCTTCTTCTTCGTCCCCAAATTCATGTGACCAATTGTTGTGACCTAGCACTAATAGTTGGGCGCTTATTCATAGCCTTGAAACTTTGGGGCTCCAGAGCTTTGGAGGTTTCCCTTTATGCACATAAAAAACATCCCGGACCGCCGAACTAGTGAACTCACGAAGGACGGTGGATCTACGGTCCACATTCTCTATTCAGATCTACGGTGGATAGGAGCTCTGGGACTCCAGTTTTCGGTAATTTCAAAAGCACTTCACTACCAATCTCCTGAAGTTTCAACCCACCAGAGATCCCCTCTCTTTCCTCCATGTTTCATATCCCAACCAACAATCAAGATTAACTCCGGCCTTCGGGATTTCTTTACTCACAACAATTTGCAACACAATCCCCTGGAGTACCACTTCTCTAGACCTTGGGATCTGGCACGACGCGTCCTTTGTGATCAATGGTCAAGATGGACTCTGACCTTCAGGCCTCCAGAAGTCCTCAACCTCAACTACATATGCCTTGAATCCTCCGGACCACGAGATATGTCGCTGCGTGTCCCCTCCCGATGAATGGTGAGGATTTGCTCTACTCTTCGGAGCTTTAGGGGGTTTCTCCTTCCTTTCACTTCATTCCTTCCAAACTCCAAATTGGAGAATTCCTGGGGTCCACTTAGTACTGCACACCCGGATGCTACGTGGAATATTACAAGAAGCGAACATGTGGCCTAATCTAAGGGGTGACACGTGTCAAGTTCTAACTGGTAAAATCAACCTTTCAAAAACACATAACACATTGACACGTGGAATGCATCTTGTGTCTCCACATCACCCTAGGTTATGTCATCAATCCATGTCACTACGAAACTTCGGGACTTCAGGACTCCAAGACTTCAATACTTTAGAGGTCCGGAAGTTCTTCGAACAATTTTTCATGAATGTCAAACTCTCGAACTGCTTAACCTCTTGGGGCCCACATAGTACAATTGTCACCAATCAAGTGGTGACACGTGGCCCCACCATTGAGTGACACATGTCAAGTCCCAATCGTACCTAAGGGCCTGTCAAAATTACAAAAATGAGTGACATGTGGCATACCTAGGTAGGTCCACATCACCCTAGGTGACATCATCATGCCATGTCATATCCGACGCTTCGGGACTTCACGAATTTCCTATCTTCGACACTTTCTCAAAACTATCAAACTACCGATAGGTCCACGTCACCCTAGTGACATCATCATGTCACATCACTTCAACAAACCGAGACTTTGACGATTCTTCTTATTGATACTTATTCAAAATTGTCGACTGTCGAACAGGTCAATGTCATCTATGACGCTTCAAAATTTCGACACTTCGGTAGATATCTTCTCATCTGCTCACTTACAAAACTCTTGAACTGTCCACTGTCAATGGCTTCTTCTTGTAGCTTCGGGACTTCGTTGATTTTTTTGTTGAACACCCCACAACCCCCAAAATTTCGAACTCCGAAAATTTCTTAATATGAGGACACATGTCCCTAGAAAATGGATGGTCTAGATTAGTTCTGGACTTCGGGACTTCGACAGTTTTCTCCATTATATTTTTCAAATGGTCGAAGGGGCGAAGCCTGAAGGATTTTTTTGCTTAACCTCCATGCACCCTCTCCATATCTGACGGTTGTGGGTTTTTTTTCTCCTCCAAACAAATCCAATGGCCCAATAACATGTATGTCATGGTTTATTGAACAAGTATACTTCCCGAGCTTCTGAACACACCCAAGGTGTTCCCCTAGCACCCTCCTAGCACTCTATATATCAATTCCTTATGGAATTTTAACTCCAAATTCCACACTCTTGGAACATCCAGGTTTAGTGTGGAAACCATGGGCTCTGATACCAAATTGTAACATCCCTCGGCCACCCTGGTCGGGGACATGCCACTACTTCAAAACCAAACTACCCTGAAACCAATTGTAACACACCCTAGTCTTAAGCCACTGGGATATGCATGCTATGTTTGAGCTCACACACACACACCCACCCACCCACACACACATATATATATATATAATGAAAATTTAAACAAAGATAAAGATTTTATTCATACACAAATTCAAGTGGAAGTGACCATAAACACATACATGCAATATATACAGGAAATTTAGATAACATTATAACACATGTACAAGATACACAACATACAATTAGCATATAATTGGTACTTATATTTTTATGAGAATACCACCAAATGCATGCAGACCTTCCACGAACCTCCCATTCTTAGACCACGATGCTCCAAGCTATGAGGAGAGGGTCACCCCTGAGATGGGACTAAACTCCACCTAGGGTAAAGGAAAACCTAGGCTAGGTTGAGACTACAAAAATCTACACAATGCAACAGGAAGGATTCCCTCCAAGGAGCCTACTTACATCCACTGCGCACAGACTCTCATTCCCCACATGCATGTCCCACCCCGGGAATATACACCTTCACTGTTCCATAGTCCATCAGTTACTCCACTTCCCTTCCAAGGATTCAACAACAGGACAAATCAAGGATTCTCAGAGCTCTATAGTTGCTTCTAGACTCCCTCTAGGAGAAATCACTTCCCCAAAAACTTCTCTCACCTAGAGAGAGTTTCTCATAGGCTTGGAAACCTACTTCTTCAACCCACAGGCCTGAAAAAATGCCACTTCAAACCACATGCCTAAAAACTTGCTTCTTCTGTCCATCTCTTAAGTCAACCAGGTAACCATAGTAGAAAAATCGGGTAAGGAAAGGGACGGCTTGGTAAATTACAGAGGTTCACGATGACAGAGGGTTCAACAATGGCATAAATTAGATGGCTATGTGACTGCTCAGTGCGTGAGTGAATCAGAAAAACGATGGAAAGAATGGTCATAATGGTGAGAGCGAACCCCCATAATGATGGAATCTCCCACATAAATTTGCATGCATCCTGGATGACACTTGGCTCTCCAGGAGCTCATTCCTCTACACTTGGAGTTTGTTCCTCTCCCCAAAGGAACTTAGGATAACTGGGTTTATTTCCCAAACTTTAGTAATTTAGGAAATACATTATAATATTCCCTTGGGTTAAGCCCTCAAGATTATCCCCTTTTTCCTTGCCTCTCAACCCCTTCCCTTTTCCTTCCTATTGGGGTTTAGTCCCCCATAACTCTTTTTTTGTGGTTGGTATACACGTAGAAATGTATTTTTTTATATTAATAATATGCATAATTACATATACACAAATAGGCTCATTAGGCTTTGCATCTAGGCTCTCCGGCCTAATAAACACATAAGCCTCCCAGCTTATAAATACTTGGCTCACCATCCTATCAACTTCATTAAACATCATTACAATTCAGCAGGGGCTCGGCCTTGGGGTATTACAACCTGTATGAAACCATTAATGTGTAGATCAACAATGTCGAAGAGGTTTTGCATGAGATCATCTGCATCATTGAGGCTAATAATTTCATTTTCGTGTACAGGAGGGGAACAAGGTTGAACAATATCATTTTTTCCAAGTAGGAGCACAGATACCAATGTCTCCTTATATAGATGTTATACTTAATTAGGGTATTAATCATTGAAATCTTCTCGTAAACTTTCTTCAAGATTATGTTCTTCGACCAAGTTTTCATCATATTCAATAGCATCAAAGAACTCGTGATATTTATATTGATCTCTAACGAGTTTGTAGAGTTCCTCGGGCATGAAAAGAGGTACATCATCACTTGGGAATATTTCACGGTACCCATACTTTTTGGTCACAACATCGTATAATGAATTTGTTCCAAAATATGCAATGCCCACTTCCCAGGCTGAGTTTGGGGTAGTCCTTTTCTCATAATTTTTGATGATGGTGTCACACTCTTCTTCTCTCTGTTGACATAACTTCCCAGAAAGTCCTTGTCAGGGAAAAGTTTCATTAGTTGTTCACAAAATTCGAAATCTTCATCTTTTCTTTAGTTGAGAAACTAAAAAAATTTCTCATTGTTGTTGTCAACTTCTTGTATTTCAACTGTTTTTTCAACAAACTCTAGAAGAATCATTTTTTTCAATCCTTTAATAGGATCAAGGTCAAAACCTTCTCTTGAAAAGTCATCCTCTAGGTCTTGAATTGTATCTTCAAGACTTTGAAATTCTGGTCCCCAATGTTTAAGGAACTCTCTGATGAAGATCGTCAAAGAAGATATGCTTCTTGGACTGTAAGAATGCTTGATCCAATCCCTTTGTTCACTTCCCAATGATAGCAAGAACAACTGTAGGCATGCATCCTCATGTTGTGCACTCAAAATGGAGATGCATCTGGTAAAATCAGCAACGTGTGCTATGACTGACAATGGATTACCATCGAAGCTTGGGAGGAGATCAAATTGGTTTATCGGGAACTTGTTTGGATATATTTCAATATCTTTGGTATCCAAGGCTTTGTATGCTTCATGAAAGCGCCATTGGTCCATGTTTCCATTACTTAGGTTAATAGCTCAATGGAGTCTCCATATGAGCTCAAGGCTCATCAAAGGATGGAAAGGGGAAACAAGGAAAGGTGGGTTTTGGGAAGGTGGAGTGGTCAGATGAGCTTCAATAAAAGATCATCAAAAAGGGTGAGAAGGGAACGTCCCTTGGGTGGAGTCATCAGGAAATCTAGGGGAAAGGATTTGGGATAGCTTGCCAAAGTGTTGTTAGGGTTCGGAAAAGGATTCAAAATCCTCCCCGACAACAACACCAAAATGTTATCGCAAAATTTTTAGGTTGGGAAAATCCCGACCCAACCACAAAAGGGCAACCACTTAGAGAGAACCTACTCACCATCACCTTAGGCAAGTTTTCTCGTCACTTTAGAGGTGAGGAAGTCACCTCAAGTGGGGAATCTCGGTGACCCTAGGGGGAATTGAGATGGAAAATGAGATGTATGTATGTATTCCCCTAAAGGTCAAGTATAGATGGTAAAGGGAACTTGGTAATGAGTCTTGGTAAAGGCTTAGGTTTTCCAATGCTTTGAGTGTTTGTTGAGAGAAGAATACCTTCTCGAGACACAATGAAAACCAAGTATACAATGTAGTACGTTAGGTGGACAAGAAATTTAAGCTCGTTGTCCCTATTTGTAGCAACAATAAATGATACATATTATCATATAAAAAATAATAAGGGCTGCAAAATAAGTGCTAAAAGTCCAATTGAATAAGCACGAGATAGCTAGTAAAGACTAATTTAACTCAACAATGATAGAGCAAGACTTTAGCACAAAATAAAGGTTGTCACAAAAATCTTACTGCAGTGATATTTATCATCCTTATGGCTGTATCAAACCAATCCTTATAAAAGAAAATTCAGCCAATGAAAGTCACCTCAAACTAGCTCAAAAGGTGTGCGTAAGTTGGTAGTTTGTTAGGGAAAAGCTATGGCCAATTCCTAGGTTTAGTTTAGGAGTTCTCTAGGGTTAGAAGGTTATATTTTTGTAGCCTTAATGGTTGTAGGTTAGTTTTATTACAACATAATTTTTATTGGGTGAAAGAGGATGCCTCAATGAGGAAATATAGCCTAGGGCTCAAGGAACAATGCCCAAGCGAGAGAACTTCAAAACTTCAACTTTTCACGTTTATCAATGCAACATTTTATTTCTCCAATGCAATGACTAGTTCATTTTATTATGGGTTAATGGGGTCAAAATTAAGGAGTTAGAGATAATACCTCCTTGGGGGTATAAATTCTCTTATTCCCCAAGGAAAGTAACCTATCTAGGGTTTAAACTAAGGGGTGTATATGCTTATACTTCCTTAGAAAACACTTGCAAAACAATAATTCTATGCTTGAAATTTTGGTGGAGCTAAAGTAGGGGTGTATGCACTTATACTCCCTACCTAACCTTAGAAAAATCAACCTTGAGCTTGAATTACAAATGATAGAAATAGGTAAAATGTCTTACCAATCCAATAGCAACAAGATAAACCATAGTATGCCAAAATAAACCACCACAATAGCTAGAAAATACCTCCAAGAGCTATCGCATCATCATCATGTAGTCCATAAACAAAAAGACACCATATCATAGCACAAAAGAACAAAAAAATTCAAGGGTAGCGAAAATTTCAGTCCTTAGCTCTTCACAATGGGAGAATTATATTCCAAATGAGATTCCATGATCTTTATTTATACAAAATGTTTATCACATAGTTTGTCCACATTAGCAAGGGTAAAACATAAGAAAAGGGGTCCACAACCCTTATCTTACCCCTTGCAAAAAAATAATATTAAACAATTTATCTTAAAATTCACTTTTACACAAAAGAAACCCTAGAATAAGGTGATGTCACCCCTTTAGGGGACGTTTTGGCACTTTGAAGAAGTCGTTGGGGTAGTAGATGCATGGATAGGCCTCCAAAGGCCACTTGTCACTCATCCAAATCCTCTCTTGATGGTCTTCAAACCTTATTCCTTTGAAACATGCCACTTGTCATCAAACAACACCTTCACCACCAAACCCTAGCCCTCTAGGTGACGTCAAGCCTCCAAAAGTGACGTTTTGCCTATCCTAGACAAAACGTTTGGCATGTGAGAGCTAGGTCATGTCATCCATGATATCTTCTAGGCCTCCAAAGGAAATTCATCGTGATCCGGCATGTGGGCCCTTGGCATCCAACCTGTGGGCTTCATGCCCCATAGAAGCTCAAGCTAGGCTTGTTCCTACAAAATTGTCCACCAACTAGGTCCTACAAAGACAAATAAGCATGCGCTCTAAGGATCTCAAGTCAAAATATCATGGTGAGTAAAATAAGCCACCTAAGCATGTGCATCAAATATTACCTGGTCAAACAAATAAGTGCTCAAAGACATTATGCAACTTTCCAAGATTGGGTAGATCTTTCCCTAGGTCAAGGTGTGTTTCCCAAGTGATCCCTCTCTAAGCCATGTGGTGTAGATGAAGTGGTAATGGATCAAGACTCATTCATAATGGGGTTCATGACATACAAGGGGTTGTGGTGTCTTGTTCATGGGTGTCTTTGTAGAGGGTGTGTGGCACCTTCATTTTCAATTCACTTTTTCTAAGTCCACCCTCTTACCATTATTTGTTTATTTCATATTTTAAGGAACAAGTTGAAGGCCACTATCCTGGCATGGTGTCCAAATAATGACAATGTCACTCACAAATACCTCACAGAAATGAGAAGGGTGGCTCGTGATGAGACCCCCTTTCTCTCAGTTATGTAACTGAGAGCCACTACCCTAGTTTGGTGACCAGATGATGGTAATGTCATACCGCTAGATACCCATGATCATGATAGGTCGTCTCATGATGAGACCTCCTATACTCCAACTAACCTCTTAAGAAATCATTATCATTTATTTTTGTAGGTCACCTTTTTCTTACAAAGAAGCATTCCATTACTTTCTCGTGGGATCCCTAGGTGAAGCATATGGAAGTTCTATATATAGGCTTGTATATTTTTATCCAACAACAATCCCTCTAGGCCTTCAACCACTTCTTCCCATGGAATGAGGGACAACCCCTTCTTGGGTCAATACACCCTAAAATCCCAAGAGACAAGGAAATGAGGGGTTTTAGGTGATGGAAAGTGGTAAGTATGGATGAGAATGGTA
>ML793619.1:148093-158211 GCA_009831015.1 Picea engelmannii | reverse complement strand
GGATCATCATATTGGATCTTGTCACTGATGAAAGATGGCAGCCCACTCAGGTACCTCTGAATCTTCAATGTCTCATCCTTGATGAAGGAGACATACTTCAACAACTCTAAAAATATCCTTCCATATTCATCAATATTCATGCTGCTCAGTTTGAGTTCAAATAACTCTTTCATCTTTTTGTCATAATACCTCTTGGTTAGGTATTTATTCTCAAAATGCCTCTTGAATTCCCCTCAAGTCACATGTTTCTCTATGAGGTGTTACACTTGCACAAGATGATCCCACCACATGGATTCCTTTCCTTTCAACTAATAGATAACAATTCCTCCTTCTGCATGGGAATAATAGTTATGAAATTAGAAATACTTCCTCATTCCTAGTAGCCATGTCTCGACATCTTCACCCTTCTTGGGATATCCATCAAAAGTAGGAGATTTGATCTTATTCATTTCTCCTTTCAACTCATCCACCCCAGACCTCCTATGCTTTCTGGTAGGGGATTTACTTGATCTACTGTGTGATATGCAATGGGAATGCTTTTGGAAGTGACGGTGATGTCTGCTACCACTCCTTGATCTTCCTTTCTTCTCAGGGGTCTCGTGGCTTCCTGATTTGTTGGAGATACTCTCCTTATCCAACTTCTTTTTCAATTATGTTCAGGATTTTCATTAACTTCATATTGAATTGTTTGTGTTGTTCCCTAGTCTTCATAAGCCTTTCATTATCAGCCTTGTGGCTCTGGATATATGTCTACAATTTTCTGAGGGTGTCAGCCAGATTTATGTCTTTCTCCTTTCCTCCTCCATGTCCATTGGATTTATTTCCTTCCATACCCAATTGGACATTCAACCCTCTGATTTCATCTTCTTGGTTGTAAACTACCTGTCTATCCTCCATCACTCTACACTTTGTTTTGACTCTGATCTGACAACTGTTGATTTTTCAAAATGTGCAACCAACATAACTTTGTCAGGCTAATTGTTCTTAATAATTTCATGAAAAAACATTAACCATTCTAATTCATTTATATATATCAGACTTCTTTTATGTTGATTTCTTAAGAATTTGACTATTCAGATCAAATATCTAGGTGAACAAGTATCTTCTACTGTTCAAGACCTTTGCAATGCCTACTTCAATGCTCAATTATGAGTTTTAAGCAGGAAGTTATGGATACTTGAACAATTGTCTTTTCAGTGATGCAATCACGTACATAGATTCTTCCAACTCAGAGTCTAATTGGCTCTTGGATCTTTGTTAGATCCCTCCTTCAGGTTTACAGGCCTTCCTTACTTCTTTAGGTGTATGTCTGTACAATTAAAAATCCCACAGGATCCTTCTCTAAGCCTTTTCTGCTCTTAAAACAAAATTTTGGGCACTAGCCCTTCTTCTTCGTCCCCAAATTCATGTGACCAATTGTTGTGACCTAGCACTAATAGTTGGGCGCTTATTCATAGCCTTGAAACTTTGGGGCTCCAGAGCTTTGGAGGTTTCCCTTTATGCACATAAAAAACATCCCGGACCGCCGAACTAGTGAACTCACGAAGGACGGTGGATCTACGGTCCACATTCTCTATTCAGATCTACGGTGGATAGGAGCTCTGGGACTCCAGTTTTCGGTAATTTCAAAAGCACTTCACTACCAATCTCCTGAAGTTTCAACCCACCAGAGATCCCCTCTCTTTCCTCCATGTTTCATATCCCAACCAACAATCAAGATTAACTCCGGCCTTCGGGATTTCTTTACTCACAACAATTTGCAACACAATCCCCTGGAGTACCACTTCTCTAGACCTTGGGATCTGGCACGACGCGTCCTTTGTGATCAATGGTCAAGATGGACTCTGACCTTCAGGCCTCCAGAAGTCCTCAACCTCAACTACATATGCCTTGAATCCTCCGGACCACGAGATATGTCGCTGCGTGTCCCCTCCCGATGAATGGTGAGGATTTGCTCTACTCTTCGGAGCTTTAGGGGGTTTCTCCTTCCTTTCACTTCATTCCTTCCAAACTCCAAATTGGAGAATTCCTGGGGTCCACTTAGTACTGCACACCCGGATGCTACGTGGAATATTACAAGAAGCGAACATGTGGCCTAATCTAAGGGGTGACACGTGTCAAGTTCTAACTGGTAAAATCAACCTTTCAAAAACACATAACACATTGACACGTGGAATGCATCTTGTGTCTCCACATCACCCTAGGTTATGTCATCAATCCATGTCACTACGAAACTTCGGGACTTCAGGACTCCAAGACTTCAATACTTTAGAGGTCCGGAAGTTCTTCGAACAATTTTTCATGAATGTCAAACTCTCGAACTGCTTAACCTCTTGGGGCCCACATAGTACAATTGTCACCAATCAAGTGGTGACACGTGGCCCCACCATTGAGTGACACATGTCAAGTCCCAATCGTACCTAAGGGCCTGTCAAAATTACAAAAATGAGTGACATGTGGCATACCTAGGTAGGTCCACATCACCCTAGGTGACATCATCATGCCATGTCATATCCGACGCTTCGGGACTTCACGAATTTCCTATCTTCGACACTTTCTCAAAACTATCAAACTACCGATAGGTCCACGTCACCCTAGTGACATCATCATGTCACATCACTTCAACAAACCGAGACTTTGACGATTCTTCTTATTGATACTTATTCAAAATTGTCGACTGTCGAACAGGTCAATGTCATCTATGACGCTTCAAAATTTCGACACTTCGGTAGATATCTTCTCATCTGCTCACTTACAAAACTCTTGAACTGTCCACTGTCAATGGCTTCTTCTTGTAGCTTCGGGACTTCGTTGATTTTTTTGTTGAACACCCCACAACCCCCAAAATTTCGAACTCCGAAAATTTCTTAATATGAGGACACATGTCCCTAGAAAATGGATGGTCTAGATTAGTTCTGGACTTCGGGACTTCGACAGTTTTCTCCATTATATTTTTCAAATGGTCGAAGGGGCGAAGCCTGAAGGATTTTTTTGCTTAACCTCCATGCACCCTCTCCATATCTGACGGTTGTGGGTTTTTTTTCTCCTCCAAACAAATCCAATGGCCCAATAACATGTATGTCATGGTTTATTGAACAAGTATACTTCCCGAGCTTCTGAACACACCCAAGGTGTTCCCCTAGCACCCTCCTAGCACTCTATATATCAATTCCTTATGGAATTTTAACTCCAAATTCCACACTCTTGGAACATCCAGGTTTAGTGTGGAAACCATGGGCTCTGATACCAAATTGTAACATCCCTCGGCCACCCTGGTCGGGGACATGCCACTACTTCAAAACCAAACTACCCTGAAACCAATTGTAACACACCCTAGTCTTAAGCCACTGGGATATGCATGCTATGTTTGAGCTCACACACACACACCCACCCACCCACACACACATATATATATATATAATGAAAATTTAAACAAAGATAAAGATTTTATTCATACACAAATTCAAGTGGAAGTGACCATAAACACATACATGCAATATATACAGGAAATTTAGATAACATTATAACACATGTACAAGATACACAACATACAATTAGCATATAATTGGTACTTATATTTTTATGAGAATACCACCAAATGCATGCAGACCTTCCACGAACCTCCCATTCTTAGACCACGATGCTCCAAGCTATGAGGAGAGGGTCACCCCTGAGATGGGACTAAACTCCACCTAGGGTAAAGGAAAACCTAGGCTAGGTTGAGACTACAAAAATCTACACAATGCAACAGGAAGGATTCCCTCCAAGGAGCCTACTTACATCCACTGCGCACAGACTCTCATTCCCCACATGCATGTCCCACCCCGGGAATATACACCTTCACTGTTCCATAGTCCATCAGTTACTCCACTTCCCTTCCAAGGATTCAACAACAGGACAAATCAAGGATTCTCAGAGCTCTATAGTTGCTTCTAGACTCCCTCTAGGAGAAATCACTTCCCCAAAAACTTCTCTCACCTAGAGAGAGTTTCTCATAGGCTTGGAAACCTACTTCTTCAACCCACAGGCCTGAAAAAATGCCACTTCAAACCACATGCCTAAAAACTTGCTTCTTCTGTCCATCTCTTAAGTCAACCAGGTAACCATAGTAGAAAAATCGGGTAAGGAAAGGGACGGCTTGGTAAATTACAGAGGTTCACGATGACAGAGGGTTCAACAATGGCATAAATTAGATGGCTATGTGACTGCTCAGTGCGTGAGTGAATCAGAAAAACGATGGAAAGAATGGTCATAATGGTGAGAGCGAACCCCCATAATGATGGAATCTCCCACATAAATTTGCATGCATCCTGGATGACACTTGGCTCTCCAGGAGCTCATTCCTCTACACTTGGAGTTTGTTCCTCTCCCCAAAGGAACTTAGGATAACTGGGTTTATTTCCCAAACTTTAGTAATTTAGGAAATACATTATAATATTCCCTTGGGTTAAGCCCTCAAGATTATCCCCTTTTTCCTTGCCTCTCAACCCCTTCCCTTTTCCTTCCTATTGGGGTTTAGTCCCCCATAACTCTTTTTTTGTGGTTGGTATACACGTAGAAATGTATTTTTTTATATTAATAATATGCATAATTACATATACACAAATAGGCTCATTAGGCTTTGCATCTAGGCTCTCCGGCCTAATAAACACATAAGCCTCCCAGCTTATAAATACTTGGCTCACCATCCTATCAACTTCATTAAACATCATTACAATTCAGCAGGGGCTCGGCCTTGGGGTATTACAACCTGTATGAAACCATTAATGTGTAGATCAACAATGTCGAAGAGGTTTTGCATGAGATCATCTGCATCATTGAGGCTAATAATTTCATTTTCGTGTACAGGAGGGGAACAAGGTTGAACAATATCATTTTTTCCAAGTAGGAGCACAGATACCAATGTCTCCTTATATAGATGTTATACTTAATTAGGGTATTAATCATTGAAATCTTCTCGTAAACTTTCTTCAAGATTATGTTCTTCGACCAAGTTTTCATCATATTCAATAGCATCAAAGAACTCGTGATATTTATATTGATCTCTAACGAGTTTGTAGAGTTCCTCGGGCATGAAAAGAGGTACATCATCACTTGGGAATATTTCACGGTACCCATACTTTTTGGTCACAACATCGTATAATGAATTTGTTCCAAAATATGCAATGCCCACTTCCCAGGCTGAGTTTGGGGTAGTCCTTTTCTCATAATTTTTGATGATGGTGTCACACTCTTCTTCTCTCTGTTGACATAACTTCCCAGAAAGTCCTTGTCAGGGAAAAGTTTCATTAGTTGTTCACAAAATTCGAAATCTTCATCTTTTCTTTAGTTGAGAAACTAAAAAAATTTCTCATTGTTGTTGTCAACTTCTTGTATTTCAACTGTTTTTTCAACAAACTCTAGAAGAATCATTTTTTTCAATCCTTTAATAGGATCAAGGTCAAAACCTTCTCTTGAAAAGTCATCCTCTAGGTCTTGAATTGTATCTTCAAGACTTTGAAATTCTGGTCCCCAATGTTTAAGGAACTCTCTGATGAAGATCGTCAAAGAAGATATGCTTCTTGGACTGTAAGAATGCTTGATCCAATCCCTTTGTTCACTTCCCAATGATAGCAAGAACAACTGTAGGCATGCATCCTCATGTTGTGCACTCAAAATGGAGATGCATCTGGTAAAATCAGCAACGTGTGCTATGACTGACAATGGATTACCATCGAAGCTTGGGAGGAGATCAAATTGGTTTATCGGGAACTTGTTTGGATATATTTCAATATCTTTGGTATCCAAGGCTTTGTATGCTTCATGAAAGCGCCATTGGTCCATGTTTCCATTACTTAGGTTAATAGCTCAATGGAGTCTCCATATGAGCTCAAGGCTCATCAAAGGATGGAAAGGGGAAACAAGGAAAGGTGGGTTTTGGGAAGGTGGAGTGGTCAGATGAGCTTCAATAAAAGATCATCAAAAAGGGTGAGAAGGGAACGTCCCTTGGGTGGAGTCATCAGGAAATCTAGGGGAAAGGATTTGGGATAGCTTGCCAAAGTGTTGTTAGGGTTCGGAAAAGGATTCAAAATCCTCCCCGACAACAACACCAAAATGTTATCGCAAAATTTTTAGGTTGGGAAAATCCCGACCCAACCACAAAAGGGCAACCACTTAGAGAGAACCTACTCACCATCACCTTAGGCAAGTTTTCTCGTCACTTTAGAGGTGAGGAAGTCACCTCAAGTGGGGAATCTCGGTGACCCTAGGGGGAATTGAGATGGAAAATGAGATGTATGTATGTATTCCCCTAAAGGTCAAGTATAGATGGTAAAGGGAACTTGGTAATGAGTCTTGGTAAAGGCTTAGGTTTTCCAATGCTTTGAGTGTTTGTTGAGAGAAGAATACCTTCTCGAGACACAATGAAAACCAAGTATACAATGTAGTACGTTAGGTGGACAAGAAATTTAAGCTCGTTGTCCCTATTTGTAGCAACAATAAATGATACATATTATCATATAAAAAATAATAAGGGCTGCAAAATAAGTGCTAAAAGTCCAATTGAATAAGCACGAGATAGCTAGTAAAGACTAATTTAACTCAACAATGATAGAGCAAGACTTTAGCACAAAATAAAGGTTGTCACAAAAATCTTACTGCAGTGATATTTATCATCCTTATGGCTGTATCAAACCAATCCTTATAAAAGAAAATTCAGCCAATGAAAGTCACCTCAAACTAGCTCAAAAGGTGTGCGTAAGTTGGTAGTTTGTTAGGGAAAAGCTATGGCCAATTCCTAGGTTTAGTTTAGGAGTTCTCTAGGGTTAGAAGGTTATATTTTTGTAGCCTTAATGGTTGTAGGTTAGTTTTATTACAACATAATTTTTATTGGGTGAAAGAGGATGCCTCAATGAGGAAATATAGCCTAGGGCTCAAGGAACAATGCCCAAGCGAGAGAACTTCAAAACTTCAACTTTTCACGTTTATCAATGCAACATTTTATTTCTCCAATGCAATGACTAGTTCATTTTATTATGGGTTAATGGGGTCAAAATTAAGGAGTTAGAGATAATACCTCCTTGGGGGTATAAATTCTCTTATTCCCCAAGGAAAGTAACCTATCTAGGGTTTAAACTAAGGGGTGTATATGCTTATACTTCCTTAGAAAACACTTGCAAAACAATAATTCTATGCTTGAAATTTTGGTGGAGCTAAAGTAGGGGTGTATGCACTTATACTCCCTACCTAACCTTAGAAAAATCAACCTTGAGCTTGAATTACAAATGATAGAAATAGGTAAAATGTCTTACCAATCCAATAGCAACAAGATAAACCATAGTATGCCAAAATAAACCACCACAATAGCTAGAAAATACCTCCAAGAGCTATCGCATCATCATCATGTAGTCCATAAACAAAAAGACACCATATCATAGCACAAAAGAACAAAAAAATTCAAGGGTAGCGAAAATTTCAGTCCTTAGCTCTTCACAATGGGAGAATTATATTCCAAATGAGATTCCATGATCTTTATTTATACAAAATGTTTATCACATAGTTTGTCCACATTAGCAAGGGTAAAACATAAGAAAAGGGGTCCACAACCCTTATCTTACCCCTTGCAAAAAAATAATATTAAACAATTTATCTTAAAATTCACTTTTACACAAAAGAAACCCTAGAATAAGGTGATGTCACCCCTTTAGGGGACGTTTTGGCACTTTGAAGAAGTCGTTGGGGTAGTAGATGCATGGATAGGCCTCCAAAGGCCACTTGTCACTCATCCAAATCCTCTCTTGATGGTCTTCAAACCTTATTCCTTTGAAACATGCCACTTGTCATCAAACAACACCTTCACCACCAAACCCTAGCCCTCTAGGTGACGTCAAGCCTCCAAAAGTGACGTTTTGCCTATCCTAGACAAAACGTTTGGCATGTGAGAGCTAGGTCATGTCATCCATGATATCTTCTAGGCCTCCAAAGGAAATTCATCGTGATCCGGCATGTGGGCCCTTGGCATCCAACCTGTGGGCTTCATGCCCCATAGAAGCTCAAGCTAGGCTTGTTCCTACAAAATTGTCCACCAACTAGGTCCTACAAAGACAAATAAGCATGCGCTCTAAGGATCTCAAGTCAAAATATCATGGTGAGTAAAATAAGCCACCTAAGCATGTGCATCAAATATTACCTGGTCAAACAAATAAGTGCTCAAAGACATTATGCAACTTTCCAAGATTGGGTAGATCTTTCCCTAGGTCAAGGTGTGTTTCCCAAGTGATCCCTCTCTAAGCCATGTGGTGTAGATGAAGTGGTAATGGATCAAGACTCATTCATAATGGGGTTCATGACATACAAGGGGTTGTGGTGTCTTGTTCATGGGTGTCTTTGTAGAGGGTGTGTGGCACCTTCATTTTCAATTCACTTTTTCTAAGTCCACCCTCTTACCATTATTTGTTTATTTCATATTTTAAGGAACAAGTTGAAGGCCACTATCCTGGCATGGTGTCCAAATAATGACAATGTCACTCACAAATACCTCACAGAAATGAGAAGGGTGGCTCGTGATGAGACCCCCTTTCTCTCAGTTATGTAACTGAGAGCCACTACCCTAGTTTGGTGACCAGATGATGGTAATGTCATACCGCTAGATACCCATGATCATGATAGGTCGTCTCATGATGAGACCTCCTATACTCCAACTAACCTCTTAAGAAATCATTATCATTTATTTTTGTAGGTCACCTTTTTCTTACAAAGAAGCATTCCATTACTTTCTCGTGGGATCCCTAGGTGAAGCATATGGAAGTTCTATATATAGGCTTGTATATTTTTATCCAACAACAATCCCTCTAGGCCTTCAACCACTTCTTCCCATGGAATGAGGGACAACCCCTTCTTGGGTCAATACACCCTAAAATCCCAAGAGACAAGGAAATGAGGGGTTTTAGGTGATGGAAAGTGGTAAGTATGGATGAGAATGGTACGATGGTTCTTCAAGGGAATTCCTAGTAGCAAACCCATTCCCAAGGAATACCACTTACTAGGACACAATGTCAACCACCAAGGTGAAACAGAGAAAAATGCATAATCTCCAAGCATATGTTATGAAATCTAAAGCAGTATAAGATACAACATACTTAAAATGAATCAAATATTGAAATAACACTCACCATAATACATGTCTTGTACCTCATGGATCAATGCCCAATGACTTTTAGAAACCAGCTGGTGTGTTCGATGCCATCCTGAAAATCCCGACCTTTGTAGTCGTGAGAAGGGTCCCCATCTGTGCAAGTGGATACTACAAGTTGTCTGCCTCTCGATACTCCATGTCTGCAACGTGAGGGCCTTGAGACATGATCTTCTTAGTTATCCCACAAAATGGGGATAACGGGACCAATGAAAATATTTCTCCATATTTCAATAAAAATATAAGTATTTTAAATACTCTTTATTAACTAAAAGTGTTAATATTTAAAATAATTTTTTGAATTCATCCTTTCAATTTTTTTATAAGTGAATAATAATTAAAGTATAAATGATAGTTCTATATGAAGGTTATAAATTCGTAAATGTTAGTATATATTTATGTGTGTGTGTTTTACTAAGGTCTAAGGTGTTAGTCCGATTGCTCGTTGTCAATGTTGTTGAGTATGTGACATGTGTTTATCAAAAAATGTTTTGTTCGAATCTCCATAGTTGAAGCATATTAATTTATGTCCATGGATTTATTAAGAATGTCATCCCATCCCTCGGATGGGGTGACATGTATCCCAGGGGAGGCCATGCAACCCCCATGCATACCTCACCATAATTATGGTCGGTCACCACCCCAAAGCCCATTCTTGGATGGAGGATGACCATAAACGCTCATAGAGGGAGGAAGGACATCTCCCCCACATAGGATTAATGGCACCCTTACTGATTAATTGCAGGGGGATGACGATAGGTACGAGGTGAGGATGCATGGTCTTATAATCTCCTTGGATAATTCTCTGGCATGACCATGGAATTCACCATTCTACCACTTCGCTCTGTCTCTTCCCTCTGCTCAGGGATTTGGCTTTGTTCCTCCCAGACTTCTCTGGCCTCATTCTCAGACTTCTCCGACCTCCAGGCTCTACCATGCCAAGAGAGAG
>ML793619.1:123585-142076 GCA_009831015.1 Picea engelmannii | reverse complement strand
ATATGAATTAGATCTTCGTTATATTCTTGTATGACCCTACAGTTTTGTACTTGGTTATCTTGAATGTTTTTCTTCATACCTTGATTATTTTCTGTAACTGATATCTAGTTTCTCGAAGCACTGTTTGTTTAGAGGCATGACATTTTGTCTTTTTGCTAAGCCTTCTCAGTTATCCCATTGTTCCAAACACTTGATTATTAGTGATTTCTTAAGTTACCAGGCATACTTAGCTTACAACCCTAAGTAGTTTCCTGGAGTGATAACAGTATATTTCCATAGTAGTACACAACTATTGTCCAAAGACACACAGTCTCCGCCAATGGTACACAACCACCATAATAGCAAAATGTTTGTCACACATGGCATTCCCATGTGGACCGCTAGGGGCTACTACCTCTAGGAACATCTAGGGTCAACTCCCCATAGTGTGTAATGTCAAGGTCAACTCCCTTGACATGTCCTCATGTGCTCTCCACAAGGGACGTGTCCTCATGTGCTCTCCACAAGGGACGTTGGGATATAAGCTCAAATGCACTTATCCCTTCTCGGATAAGTGTCCTCACAAATAAACTCAACTCAATTTACATAGAAGTACGATCTGGAGAATGTTTGTCACACATGGCACTCCCATGTGGACTTCTAGAGGCTAATCCCTCTAGAAACACTAGGGTCAACTCCCATAGTGTGTGATATCAAGATCAACTCCATTGACTTGTCCTCATGTGCTCTCCACATGGGATGTGTCCTCATGTGCTCTCCACAAGGAACGTTGGGATATAATCCCAAACACACTTATCCCTTCTCGGATAAGTGTCATCACACATAAGTGGATCAAAGCCCACCCCCATGTCCTTCAACTTTAAAGTCAATTCTTGCTAGCACATCCAGTTAAGGTGTGGGTTTTGTTTTCTAGGAGACCCGATTTCAATACCTAATGACATGTTTAGTCGAGAGGAGACATCCAAAAATCCATAAGGGTTGATGCGGCCCAGGATGAGTGCAATCCCCAGATGATTTTGACAGCTCATATACCCCTGGATTGTAGTTTCTTAGCCAATGGTTGAAATGTTGACCCTGCAAGTGACAAACATTTCTAACAAACAAAAAAATTGATATTTCTAAACTTATTAATAAATTGCTTAGTTAATAATTAGAACAATACAAATGACAAATATCACCAAACATTCGCAAACATTCATTTCACAATTGCAGAAGGAATGGAAATGTGGAGATTATTGTAACCCAAGCACTATACCATGCATTTATCAATAGTGTTCATTGATAACTAATCCATGATCCCATGGATTAAGTGGATCAATGAGAAAGGCGTTTACTTGAAGAAACCAACTTGTTTCTTATGTGTAAGAATTAAAATGCCATTTGACATTAATGATTGCTTCACTTATCATTTTACTAACCTACTTTTACAATCAATGTATGAGGACAATTGAAAGTAGGTTGTTAAAATTTGGGCATTTTTGCATCAAGTCATGGGATTCTTCTTGTCATGCCTTTTTTAAGGTCCCCATTTATGTGGGCTTTTTATCATGTATTTTTTTAAGGTGCCATTGATGTGTCATAATTGTCTTTTCAACATGCCACTTTTAAATATCATCATTCCATATCTCACATTTGTTTGGCACGCTCATTTTACAAAGTTCAAGGCAATATTTTGGTCTCAGTGTCAAGTATTATGTTGACTAATTTTTCACATTTTTATGCAAGACCATTTGAATAATATCAATGAAGGTTATTAGTTTTCTCCTCCAATGATTTTATAAACTTATCGATTTATGTTGGTTTCCCCTTGAAGATCAAATATGCTTTTATAAGTATGAATATGTTCCCAAGTGAGGTTTCTTTTCATATAAGTATGAATATGTTCCCAAGTGAGGTTTTTTTCTTCGACTCTTCCATTACAAGCATCTTGATCAACCATGAGTGGAAAACACTAGTGTCCACAGCCTTGGACTTGGCTTGGACCCTATCATCTATTTTTTCCATACTTCTAAAAAGATAGAAAGGGATGCTCATCAAATACTTGCATGTGAAGTGTAGCAAAAGCCTAATGCGATACAGGTATATCATGTTGAATCTTCCCTCACATGTAAAATACCTCTGGATGAATTTCAACATTTTGTCCAAACCCTCAACCAAGTGGCTCTTAGGCACTCCCTTGGATAAATTATTTTTTTGATGATCTGACTTGAGGAAATATTTAGAAAAGGATGCATTGAGAGTCATAGATTTGAACCACCTTTCACTAGTGTTGGGTATCTCAGTGGCTACTGCAATGGTGGTCTCAGATACCTCCAACTCAAGGGTTCCTACCTTGGTCTTAATGCCATCAAAGTTTAAATAAAATTCCATGGCTACCTCAGGGTGTCCCCTCTGCATATTTTGACAGGAAGTTAGGAAACCAACCCTTTAGAAAACCTCCCTGATCAAAGGTTTGCATCAAATAGGTGCATGCCAGAAGGCTCAGTCCTAACCACACTCCCACCCTTGTGAGATTTCTTCTGTTGAGGTGTATCCATTGATAGAAGCAGGAGATCAAACACTGTAATATTATGAGAGGTATAGGAAACCACACAAGGGAAAAAGTCTTTAGGCTTTTAGGGATTTCCTCCAATTGACTTCTGAACTAGTAAGAGAACAATTTGATGGCTTAGAAAAGGAGAAAATATTTTCAGAGAAATGATATGCAAGGAGGTTGCAATGTCAAGTTTTAGGGTAACATAGAGCTACCATACAGGGACATCGTCATTCTAAATGTAAAACCTCCTAAACTCTTCACTATAAATAGACTTTGATATGAAACTATAGGATGACACCATGAAGGGAAAGAGCCAATTTTGGAGATGTGAGCATAGATGATAATGTTGCGTTGACACAGAATTTGCAGCGCTAGAACATGGGATTCGTAGCGTAGTTTTTTAGTGGTTTATGTAGCGTAGTATGGAAAACAAGAGCCAATGGATAAATAGGCACAATAGCTCTGATAGAAAATGATTCAATTTCAATGGAGGAAGCTGACAATATGCAGATGGCTAAGAAATCTGTGACAGAAAAGTAAGGGGTTGGTAGTTGGAGGTGTTAGCACTCTGTAAATTTTGTCCAGTTGATAGACAAACGATAGAGGTAATTGTTTCAACCAGCTTTAGAGTTGAGGCACTAGCCTGCTCAACTCAAATATGGCTCTCTTGTGTCACTTGATATTTCTTTGGAAATTGGTGGCTAGATTTGGTTTGTTTTGGGATTTTTTAATAAATTTGCTAGCAATGAAGGGGAGGAACACTCAGGACTATGGAGTCAAAATTCTGAAAGTGAATGAAAACAATGATCAGTCAGTAGAACTCTCCAAAGGATAAAGGCTAAATGAGGCAATGAATATGAGTTATATTTGAATTTAAGTAGAGTGTAGGAAGATAAAGAAAACAAATAACTGCATCAAAGCATTACTGAAATGAATTTTGAATTCGTTAAGAAAAAAATTACACAGTTTAAATTGACTGAGCCAAGAGCATCACAAGATGAATTATGGGCCTTTAACTCTCCAATTTAAACAAAAGAAAATGCAAATGGAATAAAGAACACAGGAAATACATAAAATGAAGGGAGACAAAGCTCATATCACCACCATTAGAATATTTTCATAGAGATTTCAAAAGCTTTAGCATATATATTTAATTCAGCTTCAGAAAGTTACAACAGAGTTTGAAACAACCAAAAAGGTGCTTGTTGGCACAGGGGCAGAACTAGGGTTCAACGCTTAAACAGGGCACCAAAAAAACCCTAACTACCGGCCCTTTCGGCAACACCTGCAAAGAAGATGAAGTCTCACCCGAGGTAGAGGCAGGGGTGGTTGCAAGACTCAGGTGTCTGCAGCCTTAGCTGGGACACAGATATGTGATTCTAACTCTTAGTAAGCACTTTAGCATAGATCATTCATCAATATTCAACCCTCATGGCACTCCGTAGATGGCACAGAGCACCGCAACATTCACTTAGATCTAGGTTAAGTTAGCACTTAGCAACAACAAAATAGGTTTAGCACTCAACACTTTCATATATGTCATATCTACACCCATACATCTAAGAAGCACAAAGCAAAGTGGATCTATCTAAGTATATCATAGCAAGGCACATAACATAATCATATCAAAGCACAACACATGGAAAGAGACCAACACATTAGGTTAAAGCATCGAGCACAACACACAGAGTTACCATGGTTCACCCCCACCATGGGGCTACATACACAAAGTCTTTCTCTTCTTTACTAGCTTCGGTCAATCGAGTTACAGCATAGAGATCACACTTGTACTTCGCATAGGATAGGAGATTTGTGCGCACCTCGCCAGATCCTCCTTCCCCGAGTAGATCTAGCACAGAGCCTTCTTACAATCCGTGCACTCAACACTTACAACACTTGTACTCATCTCTGCAAGTCGGTCACACAATATACACAAAGCCTTTACTAGCACTTAGCTTATCTTCTCCTCTTACATTTCCTAGCTACTTATTTATACTTTACAAAATAGGCCTAAACATGGGAAAACCCATGGGTCGACATCCCATACCCATTACATTATCCCCAATAACCCAAAAAGGACCCAAGAAAGGGGTCTAGCTTCCACGATCTCCACTTCGTGTTGCGTTCCATCTTTGACAAGCTGTCGAAGTCCAAAAATGGTCAAATATGACCAAGTGTTCCTCAAAACTTGGTCAAGGGCTAACAGGCCCCCAACACTCACCTGTGACTCATCCCGAGTCACTCTGGTCTGATCAATTCCGCCTTGAATGCCTCAAGCTTGGCTCAAAGTACTTCGACCTATTGCAGTGCAACAACCTCTTGCTCAGTGAACTCCTGGATCACTGCGTCGTTTATTGGCCCTTCCAGGCATTGTTCTGCGGTGATGACAGCTTGTTCAAGCTCGGTTCCTTGGCTTTCAACTTCAGTGAACAGTTAGCATGCATTTTCTTGGATTGATTGAATTCATTGGGAGACTTCCATCACTTTACTTTGCAGCGTGTGTACCTGTTGTTGGGCGGTGCGTTGTTCTGCAAACCTCTTCTTTCTTTCAACTGGGGTCAAGGCATTCAACTACACCTGTAGCGTGTCTGGGTGCTACTTTGCTTCTTGGAGTTGTGCCTCCAATGCCTGCAACTCTAGGTTCTCTGTGAGTTTCTCATAAGTTTGGGTGCTTCTAGCACTCAGCTGCTTGCATTCCAAGGAAAGGTTTTTAATCGGCCAACTACGCTACGGGCAGTTGCCTCCCTTGTATCCCTTATTTCTTGAGGAGTCTCGAGCACGGTATGAAGTTCCAGGTCTGCGATGCGCTGCTGAAGTTGTTGGATTACTTCTTCCAGTTGTGACACCTTCTGTGGGACACGTTCTTCAATCTTTACTTCTATGATCGTCACAGAGCTAAGTGCTTTGTGAACACTCTCCTGTACTTCAAGTTTCTCTTCTCGCAACTGGTCCTTGCTCTACTGTAACTGTGCTTTTTCCTCATCCCACTTCGCTTGCAGGGCAAGATTTTCCTGTTCTTCCTTACTCTGTTGTTGTACAAGTGCGCTCTGTACTTGTATCAAAGCTTGGGTGGCTTGCGTTGTGTCTTCTTGAGCTCGTCGAAGGCGAGTTTCGAATTTCTCGGTGATCTTGTGTAATTGGGTGGGCTCATCGCATGTTCCTGCTATTCTCTTTGTCAAAGGCGCAGTAGAAACTGCTTGGCTGGACTGGAGTGCATGTTTCACTTCCTGAAGTTCGCTCTTGATTCGGCTTAATACCTCCTCCTACTTTGCTTCTTGCTTTTCTGCGATCTCTAGTGAAGCATCATTCAGCGCAGCGATTAAGAAGTCGAAGTCGTCCGATGTGAGGGTAGTCTTAAACGTAGTCCGGGTGGCATTAGTTTTCTTTCGGGATGAGGGAATTGGTGGGGTAATATTCCTTTTCTTAGTGGGATCCTCCTCCTCTCTTGGCGGAGTAACCTCGCCTTTGTTTTTCTCAACCTTTATGCCACCTAGTTCTTCACCATCACCTCCTTGCGTAGGTGAGATCGAAGTAGTCTTCGTGGATGTGCTATGGATATCTTGAACTTCATCATCCTTCTTAGTCTTGCTTGGTCCGGGTGTATCCGGCATAGCTTTAGGGCTTTCCACGTTGGACATTTTTGTAGGGTCCGCTGCAACAAGGAGGTCCACTGAGCATTCCTTGGTAATCTTCTCCAAGTCTTCTTTTGTCAACTTGTAGTACGGCTGGAGCTTTTGTTTGTGCTCATCAGTGCACGCTGTGATATAGGTGAAGTGGCAGTCCACGTTGAATTTTATCAAAGGTCTAAACCTATGAAGTGTGTTTGGGGTGAGGCGCGGTGTAGACTGGATTACATTTTTCAATTGGTTGTAATAAGCATGGAAGACGACATTGGACTTCCACTACTTTTTCATGTCACTGGAGTACCATAGCATACAGAACTTCGCAGCCATTGGTTCGAAGGGTTCGATCTTCAAAAAAGTGGCACTTTCTGGTAGCTCCCAGGTGATGAAAGCGATTAGTATGAGCAACCAACTAAAGTGGAACTCGTACCCTTGGTCTTGTGCTTCTTTGCAATCAAGCTCTAGTTGGTTGACAAGGTATTGCACCCAATTCATTTGTAGTCCCTCAACGCACTTCCCTGTGAGGTAGACTATGAATTAAGTCACTTTTGTTGGTCTATTCTTGCGAACTAGCTTGCCCGCGATCAGTTGACAGGAAAGGCGCATTGTGCCACTCTAGATAGAAGCTACCTTGTAGCCTTGCGTGCCTTTCTCGACATCGCCATAAGTTTCTTTTATCCTCTGCACTAGTGCTCGGTCTGAGGTCTTTCCAGGGTAAAACTCCTGTGGGTTAGGGCCTTTCATACTAAGTCCTGTGATCCGATTGATCAAGGTCAGATCCATAGTGATGCGGTGGTCCAACCATAAGTATCCTCCATTGTAGCAGGACAACAACAACTTGACACATGCATTGACTTCCTGGTGTCTATCGAAGTTCGGGATCTTCATTACATTAAGCAGTGTGGACTGCACGAGGTTCTGGGTCCATGACTGCGGGACAATCTTAGAATTCTTTCCTTTGGTCCTGGTTAAGTACTTATGCGAGGCTAACATGTTGTAAACCTTATGATCTCCAAGGTTAAAATCACTAAATTTGCGAGCTTATCCTGGTAAGCACGAACTACGTGCACCCCTTTCAGAAGGTACGCGATGATCAAAGTGTACTCAAAGTCGCGAGGTACATTGTCACTATTGATGGCACTGCTTAGAGGTGGTAAGTAAGTAGGTAGAATGTGTGGGATAAGCTTGACATTTGCAATGTCATCCCTGTGCTTGGTCTGTTTCTCATCGGTCGGCTAGGATGGACCGGCGGGAGCAGTGGAAGGGGAGGCCTGGGGTCCTCTCGTTGACGATGCTTGGACTCCTGTAGATAATCCTCGCTCTGACATGACTCTCTCAGTCATTAAGTCAATCAAAAATTCTTCAAATACTTTCTCAGCAGCGCTGAGCTCGTCTGACATACAAGCTTGGGTCAACTAGCTTGGGTGTGAAATGAATGTAGAGACTACAGTGAATGGTATGGGAACAAGGCAATGATCACAGGGTGAAGTAATCTCAGGTTTCGGGCTCAAATTCTCGCTTAGAAAAAATTATTCTCGGTGCGTGGTGCAACAGACTAAGTAGGGAAACTTAGCAATGGTTTGCTTGCAACGGGTATGAGGCTGCATTAACTTATGTTTTGTCTGTTATGGCGCGGTCTAACGGTCTAGTGGCGAGCCATAATTTCTTTCTGACCCGTTCGGAGCAGCATTCGAACGGTTATATTGGCTTTCAACGGCTAGATTACTTCGCCTCGGCGAAGTGGCATATGTCGTTGTTCTGATATCCTGACGAAACTCAATTCTTGTGGTTTTTCCTTCTGCGAAGTTTCCTCTAGAACCTTCTATAAATTTTTTATCTTGGCTCTCTTCTTACTTAGCTTCCTAGCCTTCTTCCCAGTGATCTTCGTCTTGGTCGTCCATTTTCCATTCTGAGTCTTATCTTCTCTTGACATAGTCACTTCGCGCTGCTGAGGTTCTTTCTTCAGATCCAAGGGTAATACTCCTTCCTCATATGAATTAGGTATTTCGGTCTTCTGTGGTTCCTCTAATGCTTTTATAGCTTCGACATCCAGGTCCCTGGTGTTCAACAGCTAAGATATGTTCTCTTGTTCCTCCATCAAGTAGGTGATCCTTCTAGTCATAAATTCCATGAGTTCTTGCTTCTTCTGTTCTAGGGATTCCATGAGATCTAGGGATTCTAGATCTAGTCTTTTTCAATCCACTAACAAAGATGGAAATGGGGCATGGTCCTCAATAAATCTAATGACTTCGAACTCTTCCTCTGTCGAAGCTCCATGGGTACTCATAGCTATCTGGGTAATTTTGCCACATAGGGTTACCATTTTTCCTTTAAACAACCCTATTCTTCCTAGTGAAGGAACCATAGCAGGCCTTCCCAAGGTTTCCCAAGTACTTTCTGTCATAATGTTCATCTGTGTTCCCTCATCCAGAGCATATTCGATGTCGAAGTCTCCTATTCTTACTTCTATTTTCTCCTTTTCTTTGAAGATCTCTGACAAACTGACATCTTTATGTTCCTTTAGGGTTTCTTTCATTTTCAGTAACATAATCTCTGATTCTTGCTGGGGTTCTTCTATAATCTTAGTCTCTTAACCTCCTTCAGGGTTTGCTTGCTCCATATTCAACTTTTCAAGTCTAGCAATCATTCTAGGGCAATCTAGTACTCCATGGTCCATAGCCTTACAACAGAGGCAACTAGGTTTTTTCTCAGGGCATTCCTTAGCAAGATGTCCTGGTCTTTTGCAACTGTAATAAAGAGTTAATCCTCTCTTTCTCTTCAATGATCCCCAACTCTTCTTGTACTACGCGCTAGGATCATAATGGCTAGCGTGAAAAAATTTCTTTCTAGGATCCTGCATCCATTTGTTAGTCTAGACATTATTTCTATGCATAGGTATACCATATATATCATTATACTTATCAGATCTATTCATATCAAACTTTATTTTATCTATTAATGCCCTAGTTTTTAA
Organism: Picea engelmannii; assembly: GCA_009831015.1. Lineage (NCBI taxonomy): Eukaryota > Viridiplantae > Streptophyta > Pinopsida > Pinales > Pinaceae > Picea > Picea engelmannii. Next base: position 132,943 of record ML793619.1, on the reverse strand, counting down.
GCTAGGACAGAATCTATCAAACATACCTAGATCCATGCTCTAAAAAAAATAAAAAAAAATTCACTTATCTTACTTCTATAGAGCACAAAGCTTCCAGATCTAAGAACTTTTGACTATTCTTACCTTTATTAGAGCACAAAGCTTACAGATCTTACCTCTTTTCTGCAGATCTGACCTCTTTCTTTCATAAATTTCCACTTTTACTTTTCTTAGAGCACAGAGCGTTCAGATCTCGCTTCTTTTCTTCGGATCTAATCTTCCTTTCTTCAGATATGACCTTATTCCTGGCACAAAGCTTCACATGTCGATTAAAAAGCTGTGCACTAGGGAAACAGATCTACGCATAGAGCTTTATTTTGCACAAATTTTTTTCTTCCTCAGTTCCCAGCAATCACAGTTTTAGGTCCCAGCAACAAAACCATTTGTTGGCATAGGGGCAGACCCAAGGTTCAATGCTTCAACAATGCACCAACAAAACCCTAACTACCGACCCTTTCAGCAACACCTGTGAAGCAGATGAAGTCTCACCCGAGTTAGAGGCAGGGGTGGTTGCAAGACCCAGGTGTTTGCAACCTTAACTGGGACATAGATATGTGATTATAACTCTTAGCAAGCACTTTAGCATAGATCATTCATTAGTATTCAACCCTCATGGCACAGAGCACCGCAACATTCACTTAGATCTAGGTTAAGTTAGCACTTAGCAACAACAAAATAGGTTTAGCACTCAACACTTTCATATATGTCAGATCTACGCCCATACATCTAAGAAGAACAAAGCAAAGTGGATCTATCTAAGTATATCATAGCAAAGCACATAGTACAATCATATCAGAGCACAACATATGGAAAGAGACCAACACATTAGGTCGAAGCACTGAGCACAACACACAGAGTTACCATGCTTCACCCCCACCCTGAGGCTACGTCCACAAAGTATTCCTCTTCTTTACTAGCTTTGGTCAATCGGGTTACAACATAGATCTCACACTTGTACTCCACATAGGATAGGAGATCTGTGCGCACCTCGCTAGATCCTCCTTCCCTGAGTAGATCTAGCACATAGAATTCTTACCATCCGTGCACTCAACACTTACAACACTTGCACTCAGCTCTGCAAGTCGGTCATACAATATACACAAAGCCTTTACTAGCACTTAGTTTATCTTCTCCTCTTACATTACCTAGCTACTTATTTATGCTTTACAAAATAGGCCTAAACATGGGTAAACCCATGGGTCGGCATCCCATACCCATTACATTATCCCCAAAAACCCAAAAAGGAACCAAGAAAGGGGTCTAGCTTCCACGATCTCCGCTTCGTGTTGTGCTCCATCTTTGACAAGCTGTCGAAGTCCAAAAATGGTCAAATATGACCAAGTGTTCCTCAAATATTGGTCAAGGGCCAACAATTCCCTTGCACTTATGCCAACATTAATTCATTCAAATGTGCCAGTATTTATACAATTCGATTACAATGGTTGAAACTAAAACGTTTCATCTTCTAAAACTGATTATAATAATTTCAACTGATAGCCTCGATATATGAACCGATTTACAATGAGTAAACAAAAGGACATTTCAAAACTAGGGACAGATTTCTCTGACTGCTCAACTTCCTTTACAAAATATGTCTTGCCCTAATCTTCTGTCGAACTTGCTGGTTTGGTGACACTTGGAGGTTACTTACCAGTTTCAGAAAAACTACATTTCGTCTTTCCCAACCGCACAATTTCCTTCCTCTGTGAGTCAGAAGGAATCTCGTAATCCATCATCTCCTTTATCAAAATCTCCAGGTCAATGCACGTAGCGTAGGACATAGTTGGCAGCCCAATCTTCAATGTTTTAAACTGATTCAAAATCTCAAAGTCTGCGACCAAATATTCTACCAAACTTGGGCCTTTCAGACTTTCCTCCATAGCTTCAAATTTGGAATGATTCATTCTACACTGAATGAGGAGAGAATTGTAGTCTTCTTGATTGTATAATTTACCTTTGTCATCCGAAAATGGTGGGAGGCCCTTGATAAACAATTGTTCAAATGTATTCTTAAACTCCTGTAAACTATGCTCCATTTGCATAGCTTTGTTTTGAACCATTTGAGCAAGTTGTGCTTGGTGATGATTCTCCTAGCCCAGATGATCAACGCAGTTCTGTCCTTTACCCCAATAGTCCGAAGATCAACAGTGGGCAAAAAATTCAGCAAATCAATAATGTTTTGGGTCCATTCCAAGGGTTTCTTGGCTAATGTTTCATTAACAACAGTACACCTGCTTCGAGCCGTGGTAGCCACACTGTCTTTGTCATTTATAAAATTCAAATAAACCATGAACTTAGCAGCCTCTATAGCAATAACATCCCATATCACATGTTTAGCTCCTTGTAATAGTGTTTTACCTTTTAACCTCGTTTTCAGCTTGTTTACTCTCTCTTGCAAATCTTGATTCTCTCTTTGGAGTTGAGCCATATTTTCATCTCTTGTTTCATCTTTTCTAAGACCTCCTTAAGGATTTTTATTTCCCCTGTCTGTAAACTTACTTGGGACATAGCTTGAACCAATACATCAGTGCTTGATCTAGCTTCTGTATTGGAAGGTACAATAACAACCATATCTGATGTTGCTACATGTCCCTGTAACCAATTTTCTTTCTCTTTTTCTAGCTGCAACACTTTAGCTTTGTAATTTAGTGCTTCTTGTCTGAATGTCTCCTTCTCTTGATCTAGAGAAGCTAGATCTGTTGTCTGTGGATGTTCTGTGGAGGACATCTTCAGCTTCTTTTTTAGGCTTTGGATCATCTTCTCTTTCTCATCTAAATAATCCTTTACCCCTTGAGGGCCTTCAGATTCCAATCTTTTGACCTGTGTTTTCCAAGCTTTGTTGGATGCTTTCTCCTACTTCAATTGACCATCTAATTTGAGTGCATGTGTTGTCAATATCGAAACCCTCTGACCTAAACTTAGGTAGTCTGAATATAGCATGTCACCGACATTCCTGTGGAACTTTACTTTATCTGGGGCACCAATATTTTCTTAATGCATCTTGATTTCAAACACTTTATCATCATCTGCCACTGCTATGTTAAATGTCTTTCTTTCCACATCCCTGACTGAGAGCAGGGAAGCCTTATGCTGGGAGATCTTCTCTACCGCGGGCAACATGTCTCTTATTTCACCATTGGCCATACTTCCCTTCACAACATACTGGTTCATTAAGTCTTCTTTGGACTGATAAACTGCCTTAGGTGTCTTGTTATATACATGTTTCTTGTTGCTGAAAACCCTTGAGCTACTTTCACTTTGTGGCATGCTTCTTGTACCAGCCTCTTCGTTCTTGGTTTCACTTTCCACCATCTCCATGCTCATTTTCTCTTTAGTTTCTTCATCTTCCAGGTCCACTACCTGAGAAGATGGTGTGATTTTCTTTTTCTTGAGAATATTTTTCTGACTACTAGCACCCAGTGCCTCTGAACTACTCCTCTTGTTATAAACACTCACCTTTGGAGCTTTAATAATCAACTTTGGAGAAGTTTTTTGTGTCTAGACCTATTGAGGGGCATACTCTATTTGTTGTGTATGATCAAGCTGCAAAGTGACTTTCATATTTGCACAGGCTTCCAAGTTTGTCAATCTATCAAATTCTTCAACTTTATCATGTTCGTAGGGGCTTTGTCTGCTCATTAGTCTTATCTTAGATATGATCTGGTGTGGGTCATATCTCCTCCCTTGTAACTGTGTAAACCCAAATTCACTGAGTTTGTCTTGAATATGAGGTAAACAAGACTTGGTCTTTACCACAAAGCGCCCTACCATGAAAGGGAATTTTAAGTTAGATGCCTTGTGCATTTTCAAAAAATGCTTTGTCTCTGAAATGATCCTATGTCTGATGAACTCTAAGGAAAATACTCTGGGAGTCAAAAAGACTGGTAAAAGGTAAGATCCTTCTTGATAACCGTATACCCAAATTATAGTAGATTGTAAAAACAACATCCAATCTCCCACCCTGTTTTCTGGATTAGGTTGTAAAGAGATTTTCATTTCTTCCAAAACCCTTGGCAGATATGTGTCGAATATGAGACTATAAACCCTGGACATAATCTTGTTTATGAAAATAAGCATGGTGATTATTTTGCATTCAGTCGATATGAATGTTGCTTCAGGTAATTCGGTCTTATTTGATTCCAAGAGCATTCTCAGCAAGTGCGTGTAGTACCTGAAGTGTCTCAATGAATTGGAATTTACCAGTTGTTGGTGCATATTGTTAGTGATTAACTTGTCAAAACTTATACAAACCGACTAACTAGACTCTGACATAAAAAATGTCAACAGGAAACCCAACATGACTTCTACTACAAATTTGTCATTATCCAACCCTAAAATTTGACTAACTAGGGAACAAGCCCAGTAGACTTCAATAACCATGACGTTTACACTGACAGGTAACGACATAAGGCTTTATAGGGAAGCACAATTAGATTACATCATCAGTGATGAAGCCAATCCTACCAACCACCCTATTTTTGCAGTTGATATTGATTTAGGATCCATTATTTTACAACTCACTGATGCTCCTCAATCACCTATTGAAATCAGAAAACAACCCATTAACTCTTTTGAAATTCCTCCTCCTAACACTTATGTTTGGAAGATGTTTTTTGATGGAGCCTCTTCTAAGGAAGGTGTTGATGTTGGGGTAGTCTTTATTTCCCCTGCCCAAGAGATCATATCTTTGTCTTACAAGCTTGAATTTGAAACTACAAACAATGTAGAAGAATATGAGGCTCTTGTTTTGGGTTTGAGGGCCACTAAAGACATGAATATTGAAGAGTTAGTAGTGTTTGGAGATGTTGAATTAATTGTACATCAAGTCAAAAATATGTATCAAGCTAAACACCCCAGGTTAAGGACTTACATAAATGAAGTTTGGGATCTTGTTGATAATTTCTTCTTAGCTTTTAATATATCTTTTGGTCTAAGAGAGGAAAATACTATGTCATATTCCTTGGTTGTTTCTGCAAGTAATTTCAGAGTTCCTTTGCCCCCTAATCTCAAATATGATGTGGAAGTGAAGTATAGACCCTCTATACCTGACAATTTCAAACATTGGAAGGTCTTTGAGGATGATCTTGAGATCAAAATATTTCTTGAAATTGTGGAGGAGTTTTCTACCCTGCATATTGATCAAGATCATGATTATGACAAAATCCCTCATGCTGATATTTTTCTAAATAAAATTGTTGACCATCATATTGTTCAATTGCCCAGTAACCATATTCCAAAAGGACTAGTCCCCTTGGAGAGATTGTTTAATAGAAATGATGTTGTTGTGAAGGTTAAAGGTTCAACTAAAAATGTTGATGTGACTTAATGCAATTTAGGTACATAGGAGGATCCAAAGTATGTGAAATTGTCTAGCAGCTTGTCAAAGGAAAAAAGGGCTGAGTATGTTAATATTTTAAAGGAGTTTGTTGATGTGTTTTCCTGGAAATATGAAGATTTACAAACATATGACACAAATATCATTGAACATAAGATCCCTTTGAAAGCGGAGACCAAGCCTTTTAGGCAGAAACTCAAACAGATAAATCCCATGTTGTTGCCTATTATGGAAAAAGAAGTGAAGAAGTTGTTGGATGCAAAGATCATCATTCCTTTGAGGTACTCTGAGTGGGTGGCTAACTTAATTCTTATGAGGAAGAAGAATGGGGAAATTAGACTATGTGTTGATTTCAGGAATTTGAATAGAAGCTCCAAGAAATATAATTACCCCTTGCCAAAGATGGAGCACATTTTGCAAAGAGTGATTGGCTCATCTATCATTTCTATGATTGATGTCTTGTCATGTTACAATCAGATCTCTATCTTACTTGAATATAGAGAGAAGACAACCTTCACTACTCCTTGGGGCACATTCATGTATTCTAAAATGCCCTTTAGATTAATGAATGCAGGAGTGACCTTTCAGCGAGCAATGGATATTACCTTTATTGGGGAGAAGGAAAAAATTTCTAAAACAATGGGTTGTTGAAACTCGATACTTTGATATTGGTTTTGAAAAAATACTAATAGCATTACCTATTTTGTTCCTCACTCATCCAAGATTCAAAATTTCTTTATATTTAAATTATTGAACCATAATTTGCACTATCTTGATGTTGAAATGGAGGTACCAAATCAATTTCATTGGTATCATTTCTTCAATTAATTCATTGAATCAATTTTCATTGTATTATCATTGAAATCAACACACCCTATTGTTTTGTGTTATATCATTTTTAAAATCAATGCAACTGTTTGATTATTGTAAATTATTTTTCATTGTATCATCACTAAAATTAATGCATAGTATTGTTTTGCATTATGTCATTATTGAAATCAATGCAACTAATTTCTCTAAAGCATTTTTTAGTGTACAATCTCTAAAATAGATGCACCCTATTGTTTTGTGTTATAGCATTATTGAACTCAATGCAAGTATTGAGTGTCTATGGGTTTTATCATTGCAATTCCCTAATTGCTCTAAATCATTTTTTGTTATATCATCACTAAAATCAATATAGCCTATTGTTTTGTATTATATCATTTTTGAAATCAATGTAGTTACTAGATGATTGATATTGCATTCTTTCTCCATTTACATGGTTAGAACGTATCAATAGCCTCTACCTATTAAATTTTGAATTTTTCTTCATTTTGATAACCTATTAAAACATAATTATATATCTTAAAAGACCTTTCAACCTCTTCATATTAAACTGATAGATAATATATTTATTCCTAATGTACTTTTTGTTGTTTTACATTTGAAACAATTTGAAAATGAATGATATAATGATAAAAATATATAAAATGGTCTAGTTTTAAAAAAATATGTTGAATGAATGAAAAAAAATAATTTATGGAAATGAAGAATAATAACAATTATACATGAATGAATGAAAAAACGTCCATAAATCTTTATGATATTAAACTCATTAAAAAGTAATCGATATTATATATTTATACGATACATAATAAACATACAATAACTCATACTAACTTAATCAAAATCAAATCAAATCAAATTGAAATTCATAAAGTAAAAAATTAAGAAAACTATGCTTTGGGAAACTGTACGATAATTCTATCTAAACTAAAAATAGCATCTTCCAGTCGAGAAGTAGGGAATCCATTTCCTATATAATTGTGATATTATTATTTAATAGATTTTATTTAATTACTCTCTTGTTTCTGCGCCCACGAAATTATGAGATGCCTTAAATAATTGATTTATAATACCACAATTGTTGTTCTTCCATCTCATTTGATGATCCATAAACTAAATTAAACAAATGTGGTCAGCGTGCACCATCGAGTCTAGCCTGTCGAAACTCTGTTATTGTTGTTGCAGACCCATTGTTTAGTAGTCAATGTCCACCAGACTCTTCCTTTTTCACCATTTAATACATATATTGATACTTCGACAGTGATTTTGAGCTTTCAAAGAAAAATGCATAGAATTAGTGTACATAAGTTTTACCATACTTAGCAACTAGTTCAAACCACCTAGACCAAACAAAAAGAGAATACCAAAGAATTCAGACTCTTGCACCAGCAAGGCAAGGCACTATAGAAACTCATGAATATGAAAACTTTAAAAAATGCTTGAAATCCACAAAATACCATACTTAGCAACCATTTCAAACCACCTTGACCAAACAAAAAGAGAATACCAAAGAATTTGATTCTTGCACCAGTAAGGCACTGTAGAAACCTAGGAATATGAAAACTTAAAAATATTTTGTCCATATCTCAAGCTCGGACTTTTAACCCGGCTGAAGGTCACTCTCTTCAAATGGTGATGGGTTCAGGAGGCTATAGAGCTTTCAATATCCCACAATATCCTCACTCAAAGTGCTACTTTATATTTATATTTTTCTATGGTTGCAATATGTTCTCATAATGCTTCTTCTGTAATCTTGTAAATGGAAATGGCCAAAATGGAAATGGAGACATTCTCAATGGGATAAAATATGTGGTTCAATGGAAACAACATCAGTATTGGGTTAATGGATCATGGGCAATGCACAAGTGGAAATGGCCACACATCATAAGTGAGACATAAAGGTCAAATGCGTTGCAGAAGCATATTTGAAGCAGTGATTAATATATTAAGCTTCTTTAATGACTTATGGTAACGACAAACTGCCAAGAATATTCTGTGTTCAAAGCATCACATCTGTTAATTTGGAATTCCTCTTAAAGTGAACAATTTATGAAAATTTAGAAAATTTGTTCAGGTGATTTTTCTTCCACCATGGTTAATTAATCACATCAATGATCAACCAAAAAAAAATTCACTTTAGAAATTTTATTAAATATTAAAATTATTTATTAAAAAAAAAAAAATTTACGAAAACATCATTGGGACAAAATAGGCAACTTATTTTGAGAAGGCTACAAAATACACCAACTAATGCAACCGAGTGTACTAATACGTGGTCAATAAGGTTAGTCAAACAACTTTATCTTTGGAGAAAAAGAATTATTCAATGGACTAATCATAAATTCATAACATTAGAAGATAAGATATTTATGGATTTCAATCTATAACTCCATTGTCATAGATTTTTTAATTTTTTTTATACCATATTTCACAACTTGCAATATCTTGTCTCTAAAAATTACAAAATGCCAACTTTCTCATAGTAGGAAATATGGGAAAATTGAATGTGTCGATCTAGAAAAATATCTAAAATTCTCTGAAACCAGTGTAATCTCATGAAGCTCAAAGTCTGAACCTTCAAAAGTCGCATGTTCACAAAACAATAATTTATCCGAACTGTTGGAAGAATTAATTTCTACTCCACCTACCATCGGAAACCTCCACCATCTTCCAAACTCTTCCTTCATCGACATCCACCGACGCTTCCAAATGTTTCCCGCTCCGAAAATTCTCCGGATTCTCAAGAGCCTTCCAAAAACCTCTATAAAAACGAGGCAGTTGTAATCGTTCTATCACAGAGCAATTAAAAATATGTCTTCTTGTTATTTTTTGTCTTGTTTCTTTGTTTATGCCCACTAAATCGTGGTATCAGAGCGAGGTGAGCAGTGAGAGCCTCCTGTGAGAAGCAGACCCTGCGCCACAGAGCCAAGGGTGACAATTGTTGAGGATCTTGAGAGGAGAGTCTTCATCGCTAAGAAAAGAGTTTGTGCAATGCTAGATGTTAATGTTTATACCATTATTATAGTTCTTTGCATTTCAATAGATAAGAGCATCATAAGAACAAGATCACTGAAAAATACACATTCACAAGAGACACAACATTTATCCTGGGAAACCCTCTAGGGGAAGAAAACCCAGCAAAAACTTCCTTATCAT
>ML793619.1:95508-116738 GCA_009831015.1 Picea engelmannii | reverse complement strand
GATCTCAAAAAAACCTTCATTTAGGCCCTCAAAATGGCCCCGGAAGTTAAACCTGCTAAAAATAGTAAATTGCCAAAATTGCCAGAAAACTATTTTGAGCCAGTCGGAAAAGGTGGGTGGCCACCAATATCCACCTGGATCATCTGCTGTGTTGAGAGCAATACTGGATTGCTTCCTACTCTGCCATGAGATCATAGCTGATCCCAAACTGAAACAACATCCGGAAGTGCTTTTTCTGTCTGCAACGCTTCATGCCCAATCTGCATCAGTATATCCACTCAATGTGCAGTCACGATCTCCATCATCGCCGAGACCATAATCCACTGTACCTTTAAGATACCTCATCACATGTTTTGCAGTCACTAGGTGAACACGTCTGGGCTCTACCAGAAACTGACTCAAGGTGTTCACTGCAAAACAGATGTCTGGTCTGGTGTTCGTCAGGTACATAAGCGATCCAATAATCTATCTGTACAGAGTGGCATCTATCAAATCTGACGAAGTATCGACCAACAGCTTCAGCTTCGCTTCCATGGGAGTATTCATGGACTTGCATTCTATCATGTCGAATCTCTTTAGATTTTGACAGTGTACTTTCCTTGGTTAAGGAAGATTCTCTCTGGACTCTGCCATACCTCAAGGCCTAAGAAGTAATGCATTAGACCAAGGTCTTTCATTTCAAATTCTATGGCAAGTCTCTGTTTACATTTAGCGATGAGCTTTTCTTCTCCAGTTAAGAATAAGTCATCCACATATAGTAGTAATATTACTGGTTCATTATCCATGATCTTGAAGTAGAGATTTGAGTCTGCTTTACTCTTGGTAAAGCCTAAGCTCGTCAAGAAACTGTCTATACGGCCATACCAAGCTATGGGAGCTTGCTTCAATCCGTATAAGGATTTCTTCAATCAACAGATATGAGACTTCCTGTCTTCAACCTCAAATCCTTGGGGTTGTTGTATATACACTTCCTCTTCGACAACACCATTCAGGAAAGTTGTCTTCACATCCATCTGGTGCAACTTCCATTTCATCTGGGCAACAAGAGATATAATGGTTCTGATCGAAGTGTATCTAGCCATAGGAGCGAATGTCTCTTCATAGTCGATACTTTCCTTCTGGGAAAAGCCACGAGCGACAAATCTTGCTTTATATTTCTCAATACTTCCATCAACAACATGTTTTATTTTTGAAGAGCCATCTGTAGGATACCCCATCTTTATTCTTCGATCTGGGAACTATTTCTCATACATCATTCTTTATTATGGATTGGTATTCCTCTATCATGGCATCTGCCCATTCCTTCTTTTGAATGGCCTCTTCAAAGCATGCAGGTTCTCCATCAAGTAGATTGCACATCAAAGCCGTGTAACTGGAGAATGGCTTTGGTCTCTTCACCTATCTTGTGGTTCCTTCTGGAACACCATACTTCTCTCCATCTTGAATAAGCTCTCTTGCCCAAGCAGACTTTCTTTTATGGGAGAAGGTCATTTGAGGAGGTTCTTGAACTTCTGATATATCATGATCTTCAGGAGTCTCCTCATCAGGGGAAGCTACGACTTCCCTTACAGGTTCTGCAGCTCTGGGAACTTCCCTCACAGATTCTGTAGTCCTGGGATTTACAGGTTCCTCTTCATATACTTCTTCAAGTTGGCATCTTCTCGATTTCTTAATTGTTGCTTCTTCATCAAAGGTCACGTCCCTGCTGATCTCAATATGGCGGTGACTAGGTATGTAGATTCTGAAGGCCTTGGATACCTCATAGTATCCCACAAATATTCTCTTCTTTCTGGAGGGTTCCAACTTGTTTCTTTTCTCTTTCGGTATATGAATAAACACTGGACAGCCAAATATTTTTAGATGGCTTACCTCTAGCTTCTTTCCGGTGAACATCTCTTCTGGTGTCTTGAGCCCAAGTGCACTATGGGGCAATCAGTTCTGCACATAAACAGTTTTCATTGTTACTTCTGCCCATAAGCACGTAAGAAGATCTTGATCTTCGCAGCTTCCAGCATGGTTCTATTCTTCCGTTCAGCTACACCATTTTGTTGGAGATCTTGATCCCAACATCTTTGCAGATATTCACGAATTATTTTGAGGTATATTTTCCTCCATTATCTGATCTGAGTATCTTAATCTTCCTTACAGAAAGGTTTTCTATCAAGGCTTTGAATTCCTTGATCTTGTTGAACACTTCAAATATATCCAGGTCTTTTTACGAGAATAATCATTAATGAATGATACATAGTATACATACCCATTAATGGAGGATGATGGCATTGGGCCACACACGTCTGAATGAATGAGTTCCAATACTCCTTCTGATTTGCTGCCCCTCTTTGGAAAAGGGTTCTTGATATTCTTCCCTTGCGCACATTCATTGCATATGCCTTCATGATCAACCTTGAGTTCTGGTAAACCTGTGACAACTTTGCATATGTATGGTAGTGCCTTGTAGTTGATGTGAGCCAATCTTCTATGCCAAAGTTCGCATGGATTCTTCAATAGCGTGGGTCATGGTAGCTTCTGAGTGACCCACCTTCTTCTTTTCTACTGATGATTGCTTCATTTATGATCTCTCCTTTAGCACGTTTCCTTCTGCAACCTTCGCTATAGATTCCTCATGTGACCTGGAGCAAGGTCAACAAAACAACAAACAAGAATAATATCCTTCTTGATAATATAAAGCAATAGCACGAATCAATCATCATAGTAGCTCCTTTAGAGCTTATTACTTATAATTTAGCAAAGATTCAAGGTAAGGAATACAATACGAAATGAGGTCAACACTCTCTTAGTGTTGTGACCAAGCATTCTTCCATGGCAATCTGAAACTACACAAGGTTTCTCCTAGAGGAGGTGTTAGTTGTACCAGGCAAAGCATATACCTCTATATGCTCACATGCTATTAGGTATAATACTTTACGACGACTGTTATCTCAATTATAGTCATCAGTTTATCATGTGTACCTTTGAATCTTATTAATCTTGGTTAATCAAACCTGGAGCCTTGTCCTCAAGAATGAGTGCTTGCTTTTCTTCTAGGTCTCCACTCAAGTGACGAGTGCTTTCTTCAACCTGTCTTCTGTACTAAGACAATACGCTAACTTGAAAAAATGTTAGGGTAGAGGATAAGCTCTATGATCAACTTTCAATCCTTCTAATAATTTGATCATAGCTTCAACATGCAACACCGATAATGTCAATATAGATGTATATCAGAATAATCACACATGGGTTGCATCATTCCTATGAATGTGTTGGATCTTGAGATCCTTCTGGATCTATGTCAAGAGATCCATTCTCTTGCAAATACTCTTTAGGGTTTAACCATTAAACATATGTGAGTACATACCTCGAATAGCATTTGCAAGTAGTGGCTCCATCTGGTAGCAACGGTAATTATTACAAAAAACTTTAAGGGCGATTGCAATTGGTTCTACGGCTGCAACTGCAACTGGTATTGCAACTGCAACTGCAACTTAGGGTTTTATGAGGAAACCTTAATTTTTCAAACTTCGAATTTTGAAATTATTATCCAGGGGATAGATGCGCTGAGCTGAGGTGAGTTAGCTAGTGCAGTCAGATTTTTGAAAATCCAACTTTTACCCCTTCAAATCTGATCTGTGGATTTCTAGACTAGTGCTTCTAGTTTTCTGGTACTTCTGGTACTTCTAGTACTTTGTGAAACTAGGGTTTCACTTTCCGGGAAATCTAGCCACTGAAAAGGTATGCTCTAAGTGCCAAAATGATCCTTGGGGGAGGGCGTAGCTTTCTAGGTGGTTAGGGAGCTGAAAAGATTCACTTTTGCAAAACCCTAATTTTTGGGTATGGTAACAGTGACGTTTTTCCTCTTGCAAATTGTGCTTCCTTCAGGTTGGCTCTGATTCCATGTTAATGTTTATGCCATTATTATAGTTCTTTGCATTTCAATAGATAAGAGCATCTTAAGAACAAGATCACTGAGAAATACACATTCACAATAGACAAAACATTTATCCTGGGAAACCCTCTAGGGGAAGAAAACCCAGCAAAAACTTCCTTATCATAAATAGCTTATACAATGTTCAAGAGATAACTCAAACCAATACAGATAATCCTCCCCAAGAGATGCGCCACTCTTCTTCTCCTCTTTCTAACTGGTAATTACAGCTTGCCTCATAAGATAATGAGCAAGTGAGTTGTGTGTTTGAAGTGAGGCGCTAGCCTCTTATTTATACAAGACTGGCACGTGTGAAAAGTCACAACTGGCAGGGCCGACCTCTCACTCTGGGTGGGTAAACCCACCTTTAATTAATTCTGGGTCTTCCATAATAACTATTGGGCCCGACTTCTTATTCTACCCTTTATAATTGTCCAATAACCAATCCGCAAAAGGGGATTTGGTCCTTATACAATTACCGACATGATTAATCCACAATGGGGATTTAATCCAATAATAATAAGAATGCTCTTCGCAGTTACATTATTTCAACACTAGAGTTGGGTAGTGAATATCCGTTAGGTGATTTTTCAAGGGTTCGTTCCGTTGAATTTGTGCTAGAGTACAGTGCTAGATTTTGTACACTCTAATTTCAAGGGTTCGTTCCGCTGAATTCCAAAGTCCGCTCAAATTTATTCTTCTTCAGGGTTTCATCGTAGTAGCTGAGGAAAATAATGGCGAGCCGGGTGATTTTTAAACACTAGAGCTGAAGAGTTTGTTGTTGAGATAATTGCTCATCCGTCCATCCACGGAATATGTTTCACGTGATGTGCTTTTAAAATTTATGTTCCAAAGGGTCGGACTCGTGTTCTTTCTACCGTATTCTGGGAGTTCGATGAGAATATTTCTTCATTTTTTCCTTTGAGTGCTTTTGGTCCCGTGTTCTTTAGTTCAGGAGCAAAGAATGCTTATGCTTCACTCTGAAGTCTCGATGGTTCGAAGCCTGTTCCAGAAGCTGCCACTAGTGCCCAGTCGTTGCCGAGAGAAGAGTTGCCTCGAAGGAGCCATGCGATTTTTCTCTGGGCCATTGTTGAGGTCGAAAAAGGGGGATTCAAACTCTCGAAGCTCTTCGTTCAGTGATGCAATGAGAAATTGAATGATATAATCAATTTTGGACATTTCATGATGTTTTTTCTCCACATCCCCTGTTTTTAATTTCTTCAGTTTCTCTACGCGCGTTTGTGTAGAGAATTGTCGTGAGATTTCTGGTCAAGCAATATTGGGCGATTTCAAAAGCTTACATGATCTCTAATTTCTAATTGCAATGTGAGTAAAATCATTCCATATTTGCTTGTGTATATTGCAGGACGAGTAGTAAAGTGAGTGATTTCAGGTCATGTGAGTAATCTATCTCCGTTTGCTGGGCGATTTCGGAGAAGCTCCAACTCTTCTTCCAATGGGAAATTATCAAATCAATCCCTAACAACTGGTATATAATCTCTTGTCTATCTTGCTGAAAGTTTTTTTTTTTTGAGGATTGATTTTTTTAAAAGAAAGGCAATAGGAATGTATCAACAACTTATGATTCCAATATTTGTTGGGAAAAATTATGATAATTGGGAATTTAGAATGAAATTAGCATTTGATTCATATGAGCTATCATATATAGTAATGAATGGTTATACTGAACTACAAGATGAGTCTATTTTGGGTGTTGATGAAAAGAAAAAGCTTGATGAAAATAGACAAAAGAATACAAGGGATCTGCAGATAATTGGACAAGCATTGGATGATTCGGTTGTTGGAAGGATTAAACCAGCCACTACAACCAAACAAGCATGGGACATTCTAGAGACATCATATCAAGGCACTAGTAAGGTAAAAATTTCCAAACTCTAAGTGCTTAGAAGAGAATTTGAAAACTTGCAAATGAAATATTTTGATTCAATAGATCAATTTACATATCGTGTTATGGATTGGTTAATCAAATAAGACAAAATGGTGATGAGTTAGTAGATCAGAAGGTTGTATAAAAGGTTTTAAGAAGTTTTCCTAGAAAATTTGATGCAATTGTTGTGGCAATTGAAGAATCTAAAGTTTTGACTACATATTTTATGGATGAGTTGGTTGGCTCCTTGAAAAATTATGAAGACATGTTGAACAGGAATGAAAATACCTCATTGGAACATGTATTCAAAACACAAATGACATTTGGTAGAGACAAAGGAAGAGGAAATCCAGGATTCAGAGGTAGAGGAAGAGGAAGAAATAATTTTCAAAGAGAAGAAAGAAAGAATCGAGACCTAGGAGGAAGGAGAAATCAAAATTTCAGCTCAAGGGAAAGCAATAACAATCAGGCATCACAAAGGTACGACAAATCAAATATTCAATGTTATTACTGCAAGAAGTATGGTCACTTTGCAAATGAATGCCAAAAGGAAAAAGCAGATATGAGAAAGAAGAATGCACATTTCTCTGAGAGTAGTTCTGAGACATTGTTTATTACATGTGATGTAGCTCAAGAAAATGCAAGTAACATTTGGTTTCTTGATAGTGGTTGTAGTAACCATATGACTAGAAATAAAGGGTTGTTTGAGGATTTAGATACATCAGTTAAATCACAAATTAAATTGGGTAATGATAATATTGTAGAAGTCATGGGAAAAGGTGCAATTAATGTAATAACAAAAACTGGAAAGAAAATTATTCCTGATGCTTATTTTGTACCTGGTTTGAAGCATAATCTCATAAGTGTGGGACAACTTACTCAAAAGGGTTATAAAGTTTCTTTTGAGAATAATGTATGCACTATACTTAATATTCTTCCTAATAAAATGGTGATTGCAAAGATTAAAATGACAAGCAACAGAGTGTTCCCATTTCACATGAAAAGTGAAATAATGGAGAAGATTGGAGCAAGTTTCAAGGCATCAAGTCAAGATCAAGCATGGGTTTGGCACTTGAGGTATGGTCGTCTAAACTTTAAAGGACTGTGTTTGTTGCAAAGAAATGAAATGGTAAGAGGTTTACCACCTATTCAAGCACCAATAAGTTCATGTGAAAGTTGTATTTTGGGCAAGCAACATAGGAAAAACTTTCCAAAATAAATGTCATATAGAGCTTGGGCACCTTTAGAAATTGTGCATACAAATTTATGTGGTCCAATGCAAACACCATCATTAGGGGGAGCATATATTTTCTAACATTCATTGATGATTATAGTAGAAAAACATGGGTTTATTTCCTCAAACACAAATCTGAAACATTTGACAAGTTTAAGGAATTCAAGGCATTGGTTGAGAAACATAGTGGTCTATCCATTAATATATTAAGATTAGATTAGAGGAGGAGAATACAAGTCAAATGAGTTTTTGGAGTATTGTAGGTATCATGGAATAAAGAAGAAGTTCACTACAAGCTATACACCTCAACATAATGGTGTTGTAGAACGGAAGAATCGTACAATAATGGAGATGGCAAGAAGCATGTTGAAAGGAAAGAATCCATCTAATGAATATTGGGCTAAACCGGTAGTTTGTGCAGTTTATAAATTGAACAGGAGTCCAACAAAGATTGTGAGGGAAATGATTCCTCAACAAGCATGGAGTGGTAAGCATCATAGTGCTTCTCATTTTAAAGTATTTGGTTGCATTGCATATGCACATGTGCCTAGACAAACAAGGAGTAAATTGGATGATAAAAGTGAAAAATGCATTTTTGTTGGTTATGATGAACAATCTAAGGCATATAACTTGTTTAATCCTATAACCAAGAAAGTCATTGTAAGTAGAGATGTTGTATTCAAAGAGGAAGAATCATGGGATGACAATATAGACAAGACAATTATAGGTACACCAATACTATATGAAGAACAAAGAGAAAAAGGTCAAGGAGAACAATCAAATGAGAAAGGAGGAATACCATCAAGAATTCCACAAGAAGAAAACTCACAAAGGCAAGTTGAGCAAGGAGAAACATCAAGTCCACAAGTAAGTTATGACTCAAATCCTACACTTGAATCATTAAGACCAAGATTAAGAGGCAAAAAGACTAGAAGCTTGCAAGAAATATATGATCAAGGAGATAGGATAGATCTTTATATGGAATAGACTCTTCATATCCTTCTCCTCTTTGCGATGGAGGCTACTCAGATTAACCTCCTTCTGTATTCTTGTGCAACCAATCTTTGGTTCAACAGCTCCCGGTGCAAGAAAAATGATACATGGGATCTAGTTGATTTACCTAAGGAGAAAGAATGCATAGGTGTGAAATGGGTGTATAAAACTAAATATAAGGAAAATGGATAAGTTGAAAAATATAAGGCAAGATTAGTAGCTAAATGATTTGCACAAGAATATGGATTTGATTACAATGAAACATTTGCACCCATAGAAAGACTTGACACAATTAGGATGGTACTAGTTATTGCATCTCAACACAATTGGAAAGTTTATCAAATGGATGTCAAATCAGCCTTCTTGAATGGATATTTAGAAGAAAAATTCTATGTGCAACAACCACCAAGATATAAATTAAGAGGACAAGAAGACAAAGTTTACAGGTTGAAGAAGACACTTTATGGATTGAAGCAAGTACCAAGAGCTTGGTATAATATGATAGATTCATACATGATAAAAAAATGAAGTCATAAGAAGCATTAGTGAGCCTACACTTTACACCAAAGTCAATGAACAAGGTCAGATCTTGATTTTTTTCCTATATGTTGACGATTTGATATATACAGGTAATCTCTCCATTGATATGTTTAAATCAACAATGAAGAAGGAATTTGAGATGAAAGACTTGGGGTTAATGAAATATTTTCTTGGCATTGAAGTCACACAAAATGATAAGGGCATTTTCATTTGTCAAAGTAAATATGCAAAAGATGTTTTAAAAAGGTTTAGAATGATAAATTGCAGTCCAGTTTCTACACTTTTGGAAATTGGCACAAAACTAAGTAAAGAACAAAATGAGATGGATTTTGATTCAACCATATTCAGAAAATTGGTTGGAAGTTTGATGTATCTCACAACGACTAGGCCATATATAATGTATGGATTCAATTTAATTTCTAGATTCATGGACACACCAAAGAATTCACATTGGTAAGCAGGAAAAAGGTTATTAAGATACATTGCAGGGACTATGAATCATGTCATACCATATTCCACTTCAAATAATCTGCAATTGGTTGGATACACATATAGTAATTTTGTAGGGAGTATTGATGACAAAAAGAGCACATCTGGATATGCATTTCATCTTGGAACACGAATTGTGGCATGGGAATCAAAGAAGTAACCAATAGTGACAATCTCATCAGCAGAAGCAGAGTATGGAACGTGTACATTAACAACATGTCAAGCAGTTTGGATGTGAAGAATATTGAAGGATCTAATGCATAATCAAGAGGATCCTACTACAATATATTGTGACAACAATTCCACCATTGCACTATCAAAGAATCATGTTTTTCACAAGAGGATGAAGCATATTGACACTAGATATCACTTCATTTGAGAACTTGTCAACAATGGAGAACTCATCCTACAACATTGCAGATCAAAGGAGCAACTTGCAGACATATTTACAAAGGATTTAACACAAGACCAATTTGAGTATTTGAGAGAAGCATTAGGCATTGTCAATAATGATGTAATTAGTAGTAGAAATTAGGGGGAAGTGTTGGAAGAATTAATTTCTACTCCACCTACCACCAAAAACCTCCACCATCTTCCAGACTCTTCCTCCACCGACATCCATCGACAATTCCAGATGTTTCCCACTCTGAGAACTCTCTGGACTCTCGAGAGCCTTCCAAATACCTCTATAAAAATGAGGCAGTTGTAATCGTTCTATCATAGAGCAATACAAATATGTCTTCTTTTTATTTTCTGTCTTGTTCTTTTGCTTTTTCCCACTACATGAACCTTCAACAGTCGCATGTTCACAAAACAATAATTTACTCACTTTTATAGAAGACGCTAATGATTAGTCCCAATCTTGCTTTTCCATATTAGACAATTAGATACTTGAATGTTTCAAAATTATTTAGATAGAAATGGATATGATGGCAATGCATGTATCCCTTCTCAAGCCTTTCATTTTGATTTCAACATTATAAATCCAAGAAACCATAGAGAAGATAAAAACAACAACACCAATGATTGTAGGTATTATAATTACATATTTTTTGGGAAGAAAATATCTATGAACAAAGTGATCATCATCCATATAAAACATTGCATATCATTGTATAGAGAAGATAGAGTAAGAAAAATAAATTAAACACACACAACAAATTGAACTATATACAAAGTACCATTTACTTATTTTGTATCATCATCAATGTAAAGTTGATCATTCTATTTTAATGGAGTAGACATTGGTTTGTAGTCATTCATATTGAATATTTTGACAAGTTCCTTTGCATACTTACTTTAAGTGATCAAATTTTTACCATCTTTCCCTCATACTTCAATGCCTAAACAATCCAAGATCCTTCATTTCAAATTTATGTGATAGTTGTCTTTTGATTTCATTAATTAAACTTGTATCACTTCCTGTTATGATTAAATCATCATCATATAAATAAATCAAAGCAACATTCTCATGTTCATCTTTCGTTATGTAAAGATTTGGATCACTCTTACTTTTTATGAATCCTTGTTGAAAGAAGAAGATATCAATTTTTATATACCATGATCTCAGAGCTTGTTTGAGCCCATACATTGCTTTCTTTAACTTTCATACAAGATGTTCTTGTCCCGGCTTTAGAAAACCTGTTGGTTGAACAAGGAACACTTCTTCTTTTAATTTTCCATTTAAAAATGTTGACTTGACATCCATATAATGTAAGTATCGATTGTACTTAGTAGCCAATGGAACCATAAGTCTAATGATGTTCATTTTAGCTACAAGTGAAAATGTGTCATCATAATCTATTCCTTTCTTTTGTGAATAGTCTTTTGCAACCAATCTAGCTTTAAACTTGTTTATACTAACATCAAAATTAAACTTAGATTTGTACACCCATTTTGAGCCTATAGGTACTTTATTTTCAGACAATTCATTTAGTTCCCAAGTGTCATTTTTCACAATGGAATCATATTCCTCTTGCATAACATTGATCCATTCTTTATGATCCTTTGATTTCTCAAAATTTAAATGTTTTTCAACACTCATGACTTGAGACATTAAAGCATATTCTTTATACCTGATTGGTGTCTTGATTTGACTTGTTTATTTTCGTGGTGCCTCATTGCTTGGTGGAGTAGCTCCACTCTTTCTTGGTGTACTCATGTTTCTTGTAGCTTCACTACCACTTTGAGATTCAACATCATCTTATTGATCTTCACTTTCTTCTACTTTTTCACTTTCAATGCCTTCTTCAAGAAGCTTCCATACATCTTGACTATCATCATCTGCATTCATATGAAACATAACATCCCTACTTGCAAAGAATTTATGAGTAATAGGATCATACATTTTGTAAGTTTTATGGTCACCATAATAACCAATAAAAATACATCAAGTTTCCTTCTATTTTCCTTTGGGATGTGGGAAATACTTTACTCTCAAAAACTCTCAAATGATTAACAACTAGGTTATATCCATTGAATGCTTCATAAGGAGTTTTATGCTCTAAAAACTTGGTTGGGTTTCTGTTTTGTAAATATATAGATGTACTTAAAACTTTAGCCCAAAAAATGTTAGGGAGATTCTTACCTTTGAGCATGCTTCTAGAACACTCTACTATGGTTATGTTCTTTTTCTCAACCACACCATTTTGTTGAGGGGTGTGTGAAACCATGTACTATTTTTGAATTCCATTATCTTTGCAGTACTTTAAAAAATCTCTTGAAGTGTATTCTCCCCCTTGATTTGATCTAAGGGTCTTGATATGTTTACTTGCCTTTTTTTCAACCATATTTCTAAACTCTTTGAAGTATTCAAAAACATCACTTTTCTTTCTTATGAAATAAACCCATGTGAACTTGGTTCTATCATCAATGAATATAAGAAAATAAGAAGCTCCCCCAATTGATTTAGTTTGCATTGGGCCACACACATCAATACGCACTAATTCAAGAAAATCTCTTTCCCATTTATCTATCTTCATTGGAAACTCATTCCTATGTTGTTTTCCTATTGCACAACCATGACATTCAACATGCTCATTCTTAAAAAATGAAATACCTTTCACCATGTTTTTTCTTTGAAGTAAAGCTATATATTTGAGATTTAAATGTCCATACCTCAAGTTCCATAGTTATTTTGTAGACATGTATGTAGATAACAAATCTTGATGACTCTCAATAGTAACAGCAAGTTTGTATAGACCTCCCACTATGATTCCTTCTGCTATGAATTTGTAGTGATCTCGCATATCCTTCACTTGAAAACTTGACTTAACAAATTCAAATTTCAAACTTTAATCTATGATTGCTAAAAATGAGAATATATTTTTCTTAATCCCTAGTATATACATCACATTTTTTTATTTGTTTCACATGATCATTTAGAAAATTTACAGATACAACACCATATCCTTTTCTTTCATGAAATCTATCATCACCTAGATAGATTTTAGCACCATTAGTTTTCTCATGATAGGTTTTAAACCAATCTCTATTACAAGTCATATGAATAGGTGCTTTTGAATCTATGAACCATGCATTACAATCATATGTTTTTTGTTATACAGTTGCATCTGAAACAAACAACTTTAGTTTTTTGATGTCATTACTTACCTCTACTTCTCTATCAACAAAACTGCCTTCTTGCCTTCTATATTTGGACTCATTAAACTTTTTTTTTCTACATTTATAAGCATAGTGTTCAAACTTACCACAATAGTTTCATGTACCATTATTCTTCACACTAGTAGCTTTCTTTAATGAAACCCCACCTTGATATAGTTTCATGTTAGTTTTTCCTCCTTTGTTCTTTACCCATGGATTTTCTTTGTATGGTTTCTTGCCTTTAGCCATCAAATCCAATTTTGAATTTTGAAATATGGTGTTGACACTCTTCCTCCTTTCCTCTTCTTGCATAAGGGTCCATGTCAAGTCATAAAACAAAGGTGTTTTCTCTCTTGTTGCAAGACTGGTGATAAATACTTGATATTCATGCAACATACCATTTAATGTTATAATAAGTAGATCACTACATGATAATTTCTCACCAATATCACCCAATTTATCTTTTAGATATTTAATTCTATATAGATAATCAATATTTTTTTCATTTTCTTCCATTTCAATTTAAAGAAGCTTGCTCTTCAAAAATATCACTATATTTGTATTTACTATTTCATACAAAAAATTTAATACCTCCCATGTCTCACTTGATGTCTTGCATTCCCTTATCTGAGGAATGATAATGTATTTCAAAAAAATTCTCAAAAGAACCTTTACCTTGGTTTCTTTTTTCTCCCAATCTTGAACTAAGGCTACAAGAGTAGCTAGTTTAGCTAAGCTCCACTCACAATTTCCTGTGCATTGTATCCTTCCAACAAAGTATACATCTTAAACTTCCAAATTATACAATTCAATACATATAACTTATTTGTTTCATTTAGATATGAATATGTTAGATTTGACATGGCTAAGTAGAAAAATAAATAAGAGGAATTTATCCACAATAGCAATTTTACTAGCACACCACAATTTTCAAAATGTTGTTACAAACACACCATTCAACACACTAAATGCACAGTGTGTCTTTATCTCACGTGTCTACACCCACAACAATGGTGGATCACTCTTGCAAAAATGGAAACTTGATTTATCAGCAATTCATCCTCTTGTTGGAGGTTCCCTTTGATAACATTGGATTCTCTAGACAACATGCAACTCCTCATATTAACCAACAATTTTATCACTACATGGAAACTTCTATCATTCTCACGATTGTTGTGTACTCTTTTCATAGAGCACCTCTTCCTCATGGACTCTCACACCAAGATATGATACCAAAACATAAATTAAACACACACACAACAAATGGAACTGTATGTAGAAAGAGTTGGTTTTCTATTTCATATATTGAACAAGGAAATGTACATACATATATATAGGATTTCTAGAGGTCAACGAATCCCTTAAAAACCAGATCTGAATTGGACACATACCTATCTAACTGAGTATTATTACTACCTCTTATCTATTAGACTCTATCAATTATCTGCCTACACTCTAAGAATCTCAAAATATGCTAACAACATTGTATCAATCTTCCAGCGGTGAGATTTCTTCATTTATTTCTAACAGGAAGATGGTTAGGCAAATATTTCATATTGACTTCATTAAGAATTAAAAATATAATACAAAAAAGATAAGTATTTTTGTTACCATTGAATCACAACCCAAAATGTGTAGTATGCAAAGATGGAGAAACTAAAAGTTAACAGAAAGAAGCCAATTGCCTTGTTTCCCAACTCCATCTTAAATAACAAGAGTTCAATTCAACCTTGAAATTGCTTAACCTTCCAACATAGATATATCTATCATGTCATAACCATATGTTTTCTTGTTACAGGAGAAGATATGCATATCATCTTGGAGCAAAAAACTAAAACTGAAATTTGTGAAAAGAACAAAATATGCAGGCCCTACTATATCTATTATTCAAGAAAAATCATAATTGAAGTACCAAACATGGAATGGTGACAACTACGGTGGGAAGACATAGAAAATGAATAAAATATATCGTTCTTCCTTATTGAGTTTTTGGATTAATTCTTTTTAATGAGTATGATTAATTTCATTTTGTTCTCACTCAGGAAAGTCTCATGTGGGGCTTGATCACTCATCTTGAGTTGAAAAATGGTGAACAAGTAAATATCTATGACAATTTTTCTAATGCTAATTTGTTTTGGGTAGATTTTGAAGAGAAGTAGTTTGTGGAGACTCTCACTTTCTTGGAATCCAAATGCACCCCTCCAAATCTAACTATAGTTGTGAGGAAGCTAGTGAAGAAATAACTGCAATTCAAGTTGGTTTCTAACCATCTATTTTGACTAAGAGTTTATTATTTACTATGGAAATTGTTGGCTCAAGTGTTGCATACACCTTGTAGTCCTATAACAATAGCAGGGTTAAATGTTGAGCAATAGTAGAGAATAAATGTTAAGAAATAGTAGTAAATAAATGTTGATTAGTGGAAGGGAATAAATGCATATCATTAGCAAGAAATGAATGTTGAGTAGTTGTAGTTGGTCAATTAATTATTGGTGGTTTCCAACATGTAGAATTGGGAAACAATAAATAGTTTATGATTTTTTTATGACTATTTATTGAGTGCTAAGGTTGGAGGAAAACAATGTGTGAGCTTTAACTCTTTTTTATGCTGCCAAAATTCTTTGGAATCCTTATGCTATTGCTAAACACTCTTGTTGAGAGCATGGAAATGTTGTAATTTAGTGTAACCATTCATCACTGGATAATACATTGAGCGTGCTTTAGAGTGTGGGGTTTTTCTCTCGGAAAGGTTTTCCCCAAGAATTCATTGTCCAATGATTTTATGTCTTTGTGTTGTTTATTACTACAATTATGTTTATTTAATTTCTAAAAATTCTTCTTTGAATGTTTAGTATAGGAAGTGTATTTTGCACCTCTACTTCCTTTCATTTGGTATCAAAGCCTGATCACCTCAGATCCAAGGTGTTAGGGACAAGTTTTTGTTATCTAATCTTGGTTTGAGTCAGAGCTTACATAGAAGGAAATATTCTTGCAAGGAAATGACAAGCATGTCTAGATTATAAATGGAGAAGTTTAATAACACTAAGGTTAAGAAGTGGAAACTCAAGATGGAAGATCTTCTCATGGATCAAGATCTATGGGTTGCAATATTTGGAACCAAACTTATTGGTATGAAAGATGAAGAGTGGGTGGTGTTGGAGAGAAAGGAGAGAATCTTTATCAAGCTCTATTTTGTGGATTTGGTATTAATGAATGTTTTTGAAAAAAAATCCCAACAACTCTCTAGAAGAAGTTACGGGATTTGGACTAGGATAAATCTTTGGTTAATAAAAAAAAATGCAAAAAGGTTGTTCACTTTGAGAATGGGTGATGGTGATTATGCAATCGAGCACTTGAACGCACTAAATACTATTGTTACCCGATTGATCTTAGTTGGAGTGAAGATGGATGAAGAGGATCGGTGTATGGCCTTTTTGTGTTCCTTTCCAGATTCATGGGAAATCATGTTAATGACCATTGGGATCATTGTAAATACATTGGTGTTTAATGAGGTTGTTCTTTTTTTACTCTCGGAGGAGGTGAGGAAAAAATTGTTTGAATCTTCTAATGAGGCCTTGATTATTGATGGAAGATTGAAGGAGAAAGGAAAGAAGAGATAAAAGGGCATATCCAAATCTTGTGGGAGACATAAGTCTCCTAGAAAGTCTAAGGAAAAACATTGGAACTACGACAAGGTTGGGCATTTCAAGAGAGATTACAAGGAAGAGAAAAAAATAATGAGGAAAATAATGATTCTGATGTACAGTCTAAAAAATATTCTCATGAGGATGGTGGATATGCCTTACATATTTGGAAACCCATGCATGCCAAAGTGCGTGCTTGATAGACTTTGGAGATTCCTTCCATATAACTTCCCATCAGTACTAGTTTTCATTGTATGAGAAATATGATGGAAAGATGGTATTCCTCAATGACGACTCTTCTATTAGCATAGTTTTCCCTCGTAGAGTCTTGATCATATTCTCTAATGGTAGAGTGAAGGGGATCAATAGATTTTTTCACATTCTCTCTTTATTTCAAGCTCGTTAAAAAATGAAACAAATACCCATGAGCATAGTTCGGTTTCTGTGTCAAACTCGTTAAAAAATGAAACAAATAACCATGGGCATAGTTCATTTTCTATGACACGCTCATTAAAAAATGAAACAGATATTCATGAGCATAGTTCATTGTATGTGTCAAGCTTGTTAAAAAATGAAATGGACCCCTCTCCAATTGAGTCGAGTCTTCTACTAGATCTAGTACTTGAACCTTCATTTCCTTCGCTTGTGTCAGTTAATCCTCTTTCTTCCTCCCTCTCCGGTGAACCTATTCCTATTAGTATCTAGGAGTCTAATCAAGTGCAGAAGAAGAGTCGATGGATGAAAGAAACCTTGGGGGGCATGTCTCCAGCCTCTACACATCATGTTGGAGTTAAGTCGCTAGATTCTGTCGATCATGTTAGGGGAATAATACCAACCTCTAGGCATAATGTTGGGAAGAAAACCCGCTAATGGGTATCTGCTTCCAGCCAATTCACATTTTTCCATTGTCTTATAAGCTGCCTACACCAGTTTTTGAAAACCTTAAATTTTCGTCGCAATTCTCTAATAAACGACACTTTTATTTTTGCGCCATTCACACACTTACCTTCGTTTTTTGTTTTCACGACTGTAAGCGTAAAAACTTGGTCTTTCAAAGTTGCATTAAAATCATTATTGAATTGTCGTTATCCTTCTTGTCGATATGCCCATTGCATTTACATTTTACTTATCATTATGCAGTTGGCAAAACTTTTTGAGCTGTACTCATTGGACATTCTTTGATTTGATTATGTAATTTCGTTTCATGAGTAATTGAGGTTGTGATGCATTGGTAATTGGATTTATATGTTCCTTGATTTGATCTACTTCACCATTGGTTTCATAAAAATACATAGGTGTTATGGTGAAACCCTTGATATATATCATTTAATATGATACCTAGTTCATGTTATCAAAACGCATTGGCGCATTGGTCCAACACTTGGTATTGGTTTCGATTTGTATGTTTGGTTTTAAAACTATGGCATAACGTTTGACTGTGCGCGTGGTCTGTCCACTTACCAAAGGTTTCAATTGATTCATTGAAATGGCATAGTTATAACACATGTGCATTGTATGGTTGAAAGCGCCGACGGTTGTACCTTGGTAATGACTATTCTGCATGGCCAGCAAATAGCTCCACCACCTTCGCACGATGTCATTAATGTTGCTCCTATCCCTGTTTCACCTCTATTAGCTCGGGTAAGCCTTCAGGATTTTTGTTCCTGTTTATGCTACATTCAAACCCTGGCTCGTTCACCGTGTGCTCTTCCTTATGGCACCAGTGGTGCGAATTGAGCCGAACAGTAGCCAATCCTTGCTACTGTTCGACAATGCCCGGAAAGACTTAGAGGATAGCGGTTGGCTCACCTTTGTACAACAGTTTCAGGGTTTTAATCTATTTGTTGCACAGCAGTTCGCCCTGACTTTTGATGGCTGTAGGGCCAAGGTAGGTGACATTCAGATAGTCCTCAGGGAAGAGTTCATTAGCTCTGCCATCGGGTTAGCAGCCACGGGCCAACGATGGTTCAAAAACTCTAAAGTTGAGGAGGTGCCATGGCCACTACTGTTCGTCTCACGAAAGGTCACATCCTGTGATAGAGGTATGCCCATTTCCACGCTTAAACCAAGATGGCATGATCTTTTGATGGTGGTTAAACAATTCGTGACCTGTGAGGGTTGATATGGACTGGTTTTTCTTTATCACCTTCGATTGTTAATGAATTTTATGGGGTATCCATTGAATATGCCTTTTTACTTCCAGCGTGGCCTTTATAAAATGTCAAAAAGGTTTAAACGAGAAAAGGCCAATAGTAGCCTGTTCCACCATGGCCTAATCAGAATCATCGTTGTTCATCACTTAAATCTCCACGGTGATAGTTGGCAAGCATTTATCTCTTGGAATGGTTTTGTTGATGCAGAGTCTGTCCAAGTAGACAAGCCTGTGGTTAGTGAAACCAAGGTCGAGCCACCCATGCCCTTTCATGTCCTACTGCCCTCTCCTAAACCCTCGGTCGACCCTGATATTGACTTATCCGATGTCTTAGCAGATAAGGTTGAGGCTATAAAAAATCCTGTGAGAAAAAAGGTAAAGGGAAACCCTAATGTTGATGGCAAAGGTAAAAATAATGCTCAGCTCATCTCGAGACTGGCTAGAAATAAGCCTAAACCTAGTGCTGAGCAGAAGCCCATAGTCCTTAGTGAAGACTTAGACTCTGACATCGAATGCTTCCTAGCTAGTGAGTACCCTTACTCCCAAGGTCTGTGCTCTGATCCACCCTATGACTTTGTGTCTAATCTACCCCCTTGCCTAAGGAACAATCCCAGTTACCCCGGGATCAAGCTACCTGACGAAACCCTCGGCAATTTAACCAAACCCTCACCTGCATTTTCGAAGCCTAGACAATCGTCATGTGACCAATGTCATGTGTGGTTGGAACGATACTATACAGACGTTCCTTTACTTCAATAAAAAATCAAAGCGTTGGAAAACCAAGTTGCAGTATTGACCAGCCAAAGGGACAAGCTTCAAGCAAATGATAAGAAGCAGAAAACCATTGGTTCCATCGTATTTAGGAATGTCGAATCGGCTACAGCCTTCATAAATTCCAAAATGTCATGACCAAGTTCTCTGCTCATCATTCAGGTATGAATTTCGATATCAATTTCGTTTTGTGAATTGTGTGGATTAATATAATGAATTGAGTTTGGTTTTCAAATAACTCTGTCTGTCATTCGAAATGACTCTGTTATAGCCATATCGAAAACAGTGATGTTGTTCATCCTGTACATTGTTTTCATTTTGCTAAAATTAAATGAGGTTATGATTTGGTCGTGCCCAATTTAGCAATTGATTGGCTTTCATTTGTTTTGATTCGTTTGACTGTTGGTGTGAGTTAACGAAATCAATGGTTTGCTTTCGCTTGTATTTGGTTGGTATCTAATCTGAAAAGGAGGTTTTCATGCTAAAATTAGAGCACGATCATGTTGTGATTTGGTATGATTTCGTTGTGGTCGTGTTATCGCTCAGTTTGTAGGATAGGTTAAGCAGCTTGAAGGGAAAGAGTCAAACTGGCATAACAGGAGCTTCCCCACCCACTGTCACCTTGATGGGGAGCTCTTTCTATTCAGGGTGGCTAATCCCAAGGGAGACGTCCCTAGTAATCCGGGGTGCTGAAAGAGAAAAGATCAAGGGTTTAAGGTTCAAAAGGTCAAAGTAGGTTTTCCCCTTCACAGATTACTGCCAAGAGAGATAGTCAAAGAGAAGGTATTCCACTGAAAAAAAGGCACCTGTTTGCGAGACAAGTCAAATAAAATTAAAACGTGCAAACATTGGTTAGTACTTCAATTGCTAATGACTATCTTTAATATATACATGAGCATAAATAAATGTAATTATTGATGAAGTCAATGATTGCAATAAAGGCTACGACTTATGATATTACTTATTCAATAAATACAAAATGATAGAGCATTCAATGTACAATATAAATCTTTGAATTATCACAACGCGTTAGATATCATAGCTATGCTCACATATAATGTTGTTGCATCAAGCCTACTAAGGGTGACGTCAACCCTAATCTAGGTTAGTTTTGGTAAATATTGAGGTGAACGTTTTGCTAATTAGGTCAATGAAAATACTCAACACTTCAATATCTATCAACGGATGACTTAGCCACAACTTCAATACCAAGCAAAAGTTCATAAGAGACAAGATGTCATCTTAGGGTTAGGGTTAGTAGGTCGCTAGGATTAGTTAGGGTTTCAATTTAAGAGTTTTGAGAAGGTTGTTTTAACACTATAGACTCAACGTTGTAGTTTTAGACTAGTGCCTTAGGATAAATGGAGTCAAGGAGTGAGGTTAAAGGCTTGGAAGGATCTAAATCTAAGGATGGGAGAGTTAGGCTTAATGGTGTTGCAATGGCAGGGCCATGAAGTCAAAACCCTAAGGGGAGGAGGCTCATTCCGGTGTAGCTTAAGCTAGGCCTCATGCTCCTCCCTCTTTCCTTAAAACTCTTTGGCAAAAACAGCTAGCTTCAAAATATAAATCTAGGGTTGAAAAGTGTTGTGAGGCCAAGGCTCTTCAAACCCTGAAGGTCAAAACCCTAGGTGTAAACTTAATTAGGCCTAGGACGTCTTCCTTCTTCAACTTATATTCCAAATCTAACTTAGAAAAAGAAGAATTAGTGTAGCAATGGCTAGGCTATATTCTTCTAAATCAAATGGCTAAACAAGTTTTTATCATGGGGACATGAAGCAAGGACCTACTTGTGTTCTTTCTCCCTAGGGTTTCAATGATTAAGCATAATAATAACAATGTAAATATACATGCAAGATATTTAACCTACAACCATTCAATCAAGAAGTTTTGTATGAAAAACACACTTACAAATCCATGAAGAGCTTATCAAACCCTAGTTGTAACACCTTCCAATGATAAAAACACCATACACATGCCAAAGATAATCCTCCCAA
>ML793619.1:70780-95458 GCA_009831015.1 Picea engelmannii | reverse complement strand
CTCTCACAAGAGAGTGAGTTGTGTTATGCTAAAATGAGGCTCAACGTCCTCAATTTATATCATCCAAATGACCTTTAATTACAAAAATAGGTCATTAAAACAGCCGACAAGGATGACTTAACAATATTACATTATTTGTCACATTAAATGCTAAAAATGTCAAAAATGAGATAAAAAATGAGACGTTGGCCCCTTTTGGGCAAGATCAGCATCCAAAAGGAAAAACGTTGGCCCTCTTAGGGCTCCTGCAAGCTGCCACACGTGCCAAATGGTCCAAGCACACTGCCACATCCTCCAGAAAATGTCCAGCCTACCCTGGGTGGCGTCCTGTCCATCAAAGCCATCATCTCATCTGTAGGGGGTGATTCCCCTAGGTCGATCTCTGCCAAAGTGTCCTGGTGAGGGAATCCTTCTGTCTTCTTCATGCAAGGGCTCATCATGACGTTGTCCTGTCTCTGCCATCCCAACAACCATCTGATGGGATCTTCAGCCCCATGGAGGTCCGAGCTAATCATCTCCCCATGTGTACCGGTCCTCTGGTACCTGTCCGACGGGTATGGTCCTGCACATCAAAGACTACGCCCTCCACGGGCTCATCAGTCCTCAGGATCATAGCGATGCAAATCACATTTCATCATTAAAGTTATCAAATAAATGCATGAAATCCCCAACATATCATCTAAGAGCTCAAAGATATTACACAGATCTACTATACAAAGCTAAGGAAACCGACAGAACAACCTATTGAGCTAACACCCATAAGAGATGGAAAGTTTCCTCAGAGGATCATTCAAGTCATGTTTTATGAGGTGATATGGTTTTAGGGATGTCCAGTCACAGTGAGACC
This sequence comes from Picea engelmannii, assembly GCA_009831015.1. Classification (NCBI taxonomy): domain Eukaryota; kingdom Viridiplantae; phylum Streptophyta; class Pinopsida; order Pinales; family Pinaceae; genus Picea; species Picea engelmannii. Next base: position 94,611 of record ML793619.1, on the reverse strand, counting down.
AAGGGCAGGTGTTGTCTGTGGGTGCCTTTGTAGGAGGCGAGCTGTACCCGTCATGGATGCATTTTTTCCAAGCCCTTTATTGCCTTTATCTTTTATTTTATTTTATTACTTTTCTTTCTTTTTTATTTCAAGGTCTGACCAGAGGACACTGCCTTGGCTTGGTGACCAGAGCTAACAGTGTTACCCACTGGTATCTTTGCAGAGATGATAAGGCTGGCTCGTGATGAGACCCCCTTTCCTTTGGCCATGCAACCAAAGGTCACTGCCTTGGCGTGGTGACCAGATAGTGGCAATGTCATACTATTGGATACCTATGAACATAATGGGTCAGCTCGTGATGAGACCTCCCATCCTCTTGGTTAGGTCTTGTTTTATTATTTTTCTTAGGGTCCCTTCAGTTTCTTATCGAGAGGCCTTTTATTGCCTTCTCGGGGATCCCTTGGGCGAAGCATCTCTAGGTTTTATTTCCTATGGCTTTTATCTTTTACCAGCTACTTTTACCCCTTGGGCCTTTAGCCCCTTCTTCCCACAAGACAAAGTGTAACCCTCAAAGGTCATCCTAATGGTCGAACTAGGGGAATGGGATAGATGTGCGGGATATAAGATGTAAAATGATAAAAATGGTGGGAGCGGACGATGACTCTGCAAATCCCCCTTTGTGGCTAACCAAAACCCATGAATATCAACTTGCTAAGTCACCCCATCAATCACCCCAACAATGGTCAAGTGGATTAGTGTAAGATACAAGTAGTCATCAGAAATGAAAGGAACCTAATGCATATATAAGAAGGTTATAATGATCAAATATGACACATACCATCATACCTCGGACCAATTACCTCATGGAGCAAGAGTCCTCTCCGATGCAAGCCCAGGCCGGTGGTGATCGAAGCTGCTACTGTTGATAGGACAAATCTGACGAAGAAGAAGAGAGATGGGCCCTCCAGGGCCATGCTCTAGTCAATCCCGCTCTCGGTACTCCATGTCTAGGACCTGTGGGCCTCAAGACATGATCTCCTAGTTATCTTTAGATATCAGGGATAACAGGTCGGATCACATCGAGCCTGATTGAGTTTTGATGATTTGATTTTTGAAACGATTTCATGAGCTTGGTTGTTATGATCTTTTAATGTGTTGTGTGATGTAATCTTCTAAATCAGGAATACAACTCTGTTCGACTCCAATTTGGAAAAAATGACTATGTTTTATATGGAAATGATATTCTCATTTAAACCTGTGCGAAAGGTATCTACGCCCGAATCATGGAACGGTTTTGATACACAACGACTATGTCAAACTCCAACTGTTCGATTTGCTCTTGTCTTGATTGGATTGTTGTGTATATTCAGTTAGTACGATTGATTTTATGAGTTGGATTCGTATCAAAAATAGACTTGATACTGCTCTGTTTGATTTTAATTTTCAAAACGAGTTGGTTAAACCTAGATCGACATATGTTATCCCTGTCAAATTCGGTTAACGATTCATTTTGAAATGAATTCTAGTAATATTTTTATGGAAAGCCAATCGACTTCGTCCGCCCCCAATTGGCAATAATAAACGATTTGGCGAATCCCACAGACCCTGTTATCAACTGATTGATCCCATTATGATTACATATGTGATTTGATTCGCTATTAGCATGATCGTTTATATTTAATACAATTATATCGGTTTGAGAAAATGATCTTGTTTTGATTCGATCGTGTTTCCTGTTGATGAGGCAACATTAATGATTGCCTATGATTTGTTTAACTGTATCGATTTCAATTGGCTATGAATTGATTTCATTACTGTCGGTTATCCAACATGATTCTGTTTACCCGATTTTGTGGCAACAAACGAAACAAAGTATATGCATCTCTGTAGTCATTTGATTTTAGTCTTGTTTTGATCTCAATTAGTATAACAATTTCAATTTGAATGATTCGCTTGTCTTTCAAATAACAATTAGATACTTGTTAATAGTTTCAATTTAATTCTTGAATGATTTGAATTGATTTTAATGTTGATTCTGTGTCTGATTTAGACCAGCTACAGAATCGCAAGATTCTGTAGCTAGTCTATAGAATTAGATTTTTATCATTTTTATCAATAAAATATCCTCCTAACTTGTCCAGTTTTTACCCTTTTCAGGTACATCCGAATTGCATTGGGCATGCTGGACAGTCTAGGAGATATTTGTGTGATTTAGTTTTTATTTTAGGTTCCTAGTTTAGTCAGACTTGGGATATTTTCCCAGATTTATGTAAACAATTTTGATAACTTCCACAGGGATGTTTTACCCTGTGGAAGGTCTTTAAATACTTATTGTTTTTTGTAATAAGGAGCATCCTCACTTGTGGGAGAACCAGGCTGTGGATTTCTAATACAAACTGAGACAAGGGTTGATGTCTTGCTACAGCTTTCGCTTTCAATATATCAATTTTTTGTTTCAAGTTTAGGCATGTCGTTTGCAGTTGATTATAGACTACTTTAGCTATCATAATCTATTGCAGGATGTTATGATTTAATTAATGTGATATCCATATCTGATTTCTTCCATTACTTAAAAATACAACGATTACTTTTTTTCAGTTAATGAATCATAGATTTCTCTTCTTCATTAATTGAATCATTTCGTATAGATCTTTGCATATAGGTTTATCTGACTGTGAAGATTTATAAATCATAAGATTGTTGTAATTTTTATGTCCTGTTTGTCCTGTAATCATATTTGAAGAGCATTCCAGCTTATTGTTAAACGAGAAGCTCCTGGATAATTCGGTGCGGGTTTCCTCCCTCCGATCAGCTAAGACAATCATTACACACAGGACGAACCTAGAGCGTTTCTTCAGGTCAGTTTGTTTTTCAGTATTTAGATTTGTAGTTAGAATTAGTAATTTAGTTGTTTAGTTTAGTTAGTTTTTGTTTTATTTCTTGTTCATAAAATTATAAAATCAACAAAAAATCTCTCTCTCTGTCTTAGGACAGAATGCAAATGAGTTTTTCAGGTTTTCGTTCAAATCTGTAAATTGTTAATATTGTACATTTTGTGAATAAGATTTATTTTAGTTAGTAGTTAGATATTTAATTAGTTAGAGTTAGTATAGTATTAAATAGTAGATTGTATATATATATATATATATATATATATATATATATATAGAATAGTTAGATTAGTTTATTAGTTTGTTTTATTTCTTTTATTTAGATTAGTTTAGTTTGTTTTAATAGTTATTTTTAGTTAGATTAGTTAGTTTAGAGTAGTTTTCTTTTGTTTTCTTAGGACTTAGATCGGCTAACGGAGCCACTAAACCCGTCAGGGTGGTTCATCCCAAACGGCTTGGGTTATTAGACAACCTCGGACCGGTTCCACTCTCCCAGTTGATGGACGGTCAATTTCGCCCGTCAACAGTATCACCCGAGCATAGTTCATTTTTGGTTTTAAGCTCGTTTAAAAATCAAACCAACCCCAAGCAAAGTTTCATTTATGGTTTCAAGCTCATGTAAAAATGAAACCAACCACGAGCATAATTTCATTTTCGGTTTCAAGATCATGTAAAAATGAAACCAACCCCGAGCATAGTTTTATTCTTTGTTTCAAGCTCGTGTAAAAATGAAGCAGACTCTCTGAGCACAATTTTATTCCCTATTTCAAGATAGTTTAAAAATGAAACCAACCCTGAGCATAGTTTCATTTTCGATTTCAAGCTTGTTTAAAAATGAAACCAAACCTGAGCATAGTTTCATTCTCTGTTTCAATCTCGTGTAAAAATGAAGCAGAGACCCAAGCATAGTTTCATTCTCTATTTCAAGCTTGTGTGAAAATGAAGCAGACACTCACACAATTTGATTCTCTGTTTCAAGCTCGTTTAAAAATGAAACCAACCCCAAGCATAGTTTCATTCTCTATTTCAATCTCGTGTAAAAATGAAGCAGACACCCAAGCATAGTTTCATTCTCTATTTCAAGCTCATGTGAAAATGAAGCAGACACTCACACAGTTTGTTTCTTTGTTTCAAGCTTGTTAAAAAATGAACTCTTTGGAGTCTCCTTTAAGCTCTTTTCAGACTCTCTAAACATGAAAATCTTGTCAAGTGAGCTTGTTTCCTTTCACACTCGTTAAAAGGATTTGAAAGGGCGTCTATCTAGTGTAATTTTAATCCTTTTTTGGACTAGATGGACTAATTAAGAAAAATGAATACTCTATTCAACCTCGGCTAGAAGAGTTCTCCCTTGTATTGTTTCACACTTTTTCGGGATTTGGGGACTAAATTTACAAAAAAGAACACTCTTAGAGTCTTCTTTAATATATTTTCAGACTCTCTAAATGTGAAAATACCATTGATTTTATATTTTTTGGGCTCGTAAAATTATACATTGAAGGACCCATATGGGATCGAACCCCTCCTTCTTCAGGTTTTTTAAACATGTGATGAGGGACTCATTGAAGATGAGCTATATGAAGCATCTATTATCCTCCTCAAGCTCGTTAAAAAACAAATAGGTACTCATTGTTCATGGTGGGGAAAAAATTGAGGGAAGAGAGTCAAGTTTTGGAAAGCATTATGGCAGTTGTTGTTGTCGCCCTTGAACATGACACATGTTTGTGTCTTGTCTTACAGTTGGGTAATCTGCTTGTCTCTGAGTCATAGCAATCCTATGAGTCATCATACTCCTTCAACTCACTCGAAGAGTGTCCCAATCATCGTCACATTGTGTTTTGGTCTATCTCTCAATTGAGTCAATGTTGCCAAGTCACTTGTCATGCCTCACAATGTTCAAGCAAAGTTTCATCCCAAATTAACCACTTTTCAGTATTACCAATCTTCATCCTCGTGTTAGTTGTCCTTGTTTGATCCATCATCTTACATCACTTTCCTGTGTCAGTTTTGTGTCGATGATGGAGGATACATCATGGCCCTCCTTCGACGAGTTTGTTCCTGAAAAATTCAACACATTATCCAGGAATTAGACTTAGAAACTAGTTAGTACCTTGGAACCTACATGCCTTAATGACAAGTCTCCTCACCTTCGACAATAGGTTTACATCATTAGCCTCTGATCAAATTATTCCACGAATGTTTGACTTTAGCTCATTTTTTCACATTTGTTGGAATGTACTAGGGTACCTTGGGAGTCATTGTCATCATTGGTGATTTCCCTCACACTTGTTAATGGTATGAATCAATGATTGGTAATCAAGTGGTTTCTACCATGTTCGACATTAGGACATCTATTCACATGGCTAGATTCATACCATTGCAAGATCGAGACAAAGACCCTGGGAACTCCTCAGACACCTAGGTTGTGATGGAGACTATTTGAGTACTTAGAAGATTCTAGTATCGTGATCATGTTGGCAATCTCACTAATGTATATGTTGTCACATATATTCACTTTGTATTAGTTTGTGGCTATGTTTTGTCATATTATAGCTCCATTGTGTATTATTTTGTGGCTACGACCTAATTGCATCATGGAAGGTATGGATCCACATTGTACTTTGGTGGCCATATCCTTATTCAGTACTTTCATGGATCCACAATGTATTGGTCGACAACCATTCTTTGATTCAAGTGAATTCTGAGCATGGGTATGCCTAGCTCGGGGATGATACATATATATTGTTTGGTGGTTGTTTTCATCTTTCGCCAGACATTCCTATTCCAACGCCTTTTGCACACATGTTTGTAAAGTATTTCGGCCATTAGTTTTTCTTCTGACCTCATACTTTAGGGGGCATATGTTACACACAAAATTCCCACACTACTAAGTGTTGTTCTTATGTATCACATTCTACTGAGTGTCACACTTATGTATCACATTCTACTAAGTGTCGATTTGTCGCGCTTCTAAGTGTTGCACTTAAATGTCACAACTTTATCATCATGTGGGAGTACTTGTCATGTTCCCTAAACATGATTGATGATAAATACATCATTTGGAGGTCGAAATGCTACTTTTTCCTTGAGATTTTGGCCTTAATTGAGCTTCATTTCCCCCCTGCCTATATACAAGTAGCGATGAAACCTTGATCATCTATCTGCCAAAGTGTCCTAGGGAGCGATAGTCACCTTGTGCACAGTTATGGGGGGGCGATGAAGTTGTTGCAACCATTTTCCCTTGATTTGTGAGGTTGTTTCTGAGAGCTTGCAGTTGGTTAAGGGATTAGTTCGAGCTATCTCCTATTCAAGGCAAGGTCAATCTTGTTGGTTGATCCAAATCCTCTTTTGACCACATCCTCTCCTAAAAACTATCCTATGGTTGTGATACCTCAAAGCCTATATAATAAAGGCCATGCTTGAGTAAAAAGGAGGGATAATTTTAGAGTATCATACTTATGATCTTGAGACATTCAAGAGAGGGAGGAAGAACTTGGAAGTATCTTTTGATCTTGAGGCATTCAAGAGGGAGGAGAATTAAGAGCATCATACCCATGGTTGTGTGAGATCCAAGGGATTGGATAGGAGAGCTTAGAGGATATGCGGAAATGTCAAACTTGATATTGTAAGTGCTTCCATTTTGTTGGCTTTCCATTAATACACAACTTGGCCTATTCCTCTCATGTCTATGCATTTAAGTGCATGCATGTCTATTATTGTTAAATTCATCATAGATAGATCTATTTTCACTTAACAATATAGTGTGGAGGAATGGGGTTCCTCTTTGTTATTTGTGGAGGAATGGGGTTAAATTTGTCAAAAAAATTGTTGAAGAAAATATTAAAAAGAGAATGTATCTTATTATGCAGACATGGGATGTTGGAAGTAACATTGTTTCTTTTGGTTCTAGATTAACTGATTTTAGAGATTTCCTCCAAGGTGATTCTGAACATGCAGAAGGGTTTTATAAATATGCAGTCACTACATTTATTTTGAAAGTTACAAATGTGACCGAAATGAAAAGAAAAGAAGAAGGTTTACCTTCTCCTGCTCGGATAAAACAATTAAAGGGTTGTTGGATCAAGAAGATAAGGCTCTAAGAGAAATCATGGAAGAATGTGATGTTGTGGTTACGAAAAAGGAGGGAGTGTACAAAATATTAACTAAAATGGACTTATCCAGAACTACAAGAGAAGTAAAGGACCCAAAATTAATCTTAAATTCTATATTTATGACAAGAGAGCAATTTCAGCAGGAAGTGGAAATATTAAAGGGTCTTTCAGCGGAAAAATTAAATAGTATCATTGAATACAATGAAATTGAATATTGGTTGGTAAACTATACAAACAAAAATGAATATATTGAAGATATGCTTCGCCAAATTTCATTTGACCTAAGAGACTCGGAGGGCATACTATTTGATATAAAAATTAAACATGAAATAAATGTAGCCCCAATGAAAGATTATATTGAAGAGTGGTTAAAATGAGCCTTAATCAAGATTACAGAGGAAAATCAAGAAGCAATAGTTAGTACCGATCATGAAACCGTCATTAAGGAAAATATAAGGACACCAACAACACAAAAATGAACCATGAGAGATTCCATCATAGTAAGTCTACATTGATCACATTCTCTTCTTCCATTTCATAATTCATTCAATTATATTTTGTCTTTCTTGAGAAGAATATAACCGAGTTTTGATTGCATCCTTTATCTTCTTTTCAGGTCATGTTGCTCGTGTCTTTCTCCAGCTTTACTCATTCTTCTCTCATTTTTTCTTGTGCATATATTTTATGGTCCAGGAGAGCCCCAATCCCAGTCTATTTATAGACGAACACCTTTTATTTTCCATAATGTAAAAGACTATATTTTTGAGAAAATCCCATAGAACTATTTATGGGTTAATTTTAATTGTATCTTGTAACGCTGAGCTTTTGAGTATGACATATTTAAAATTAACTTATCGAACTCTATTTTTTTTATTTTAATGGAAGTACTCTTTTAAAGTTCTCTAATTTGTGGGCCATATGTTCTTTTCATTTTAAGTGTGATAAAAATTACTTTTGAAACTATGATGGATGTGAGGCTCATTTGATTATTTTTTCTGAAATCTATTATTTAATTTATTTTCTGCAAATATCGTAAATAGAGATTCTTGGTCCATTTCACATGAATCCTTTTTGTGTATATTTCTTATTTTCTTGAGTGATAAAGATTTGGGATTTGTTATTCTACAATTCCTCATTTATATATTGATGTTCCAATATACTTAAAGATAAATCTTTAAAGAATTTTACAGAGGAGTACCACCTCTATAAAAACGAAGTGGGAGTTTTAATCCTCATGAGGTTGTTGTTTCAATCGTAATATATTCAAACATCAACAACTCTCGAGTCATGATCTGGTCTAGGGATTTTTTCCTTTTTGAAGTTGAATTTGGATGTTAAGTCATGATCTGATCCAGGGATTTTTGTCCTTTCTGAAGCTCAATATGACCGCTCGAAGCTCCTCCATAGTCACTTCTCTATACAATTATATGTTGTCCTCATCTTCAATTAGTCTCAAGAACAATGAAATTTGTTTTAAGATTTCCCCTATCTTGACCTGCTCCAGTTCCTTGAACAACTCCTTGAAGTGATCGACCCCTAAAGTTGTTAGTTAAGTGAACCCCCTTGCCTTTTCCCGTGAATCCTTTAGTTCCCAAACAATATTGAAATTTTTCTGGTGACTAGAAAAATTTTGAAAAAAAATTGTGTTTTTATCACCAACCTCAATCTAGAGGGTCTGACTCTTTAGCCTCCAAGCTTTTTTCTATTCCTACAAAATGTTATACCGACGAGCTTCTAGGGATCAATATAGCTCCAAATCTGACATTGACCCATGCCCCCCTTGTATCTAACCATAGAGAGTTCCTAGATCGATTTCAATGTTTCGAAGCACCAACTCATTATCTTTCCTGCGATCTCTAACCCAGGAGGAACCTTTTTCTTTAAGTCTAAGCATGGCTTAGACAAACTACGCACTAGTAGAAAAGTTTGAATCCTCTTGAAAATGGGTCCATTTTTCCCAGATTAGGGTTCAAAATTCTTCAAATTCTTCCCAAGAAGGATTATACTTGAAGGGCGCACTCAATTTCCCATCCATGCAACCCAACTCTAAAAAAATTGGAAAATAATATGAACAACGAATTGACCCCACCCATGAATGATAAGAGCCAATTTCTTATAGCAATATATGATGTGCAAAGAAATGATTTATTCTTTTAGTGACTTCATCAACACCACAATCATTATTACTCCACATTGACCGAAGTTGAACAAGTTCAACGTCAATCATTCTTGTTGCTTCCAATTTATCAATGAAAAAACTTGCCAGCTTGTCCTCACATGCCGATGGACCCCAAATTTCCTCCCTATTGGTTGTAAAATTAAGATCATCACCAAAGATTAAGTTGTCAAACCTTATACAATTGAGTGCAAACAAACACACCCATAAAACCTCCTTCCCTTCATAAGGCCCATTAAGATTGAGAAGGGAGATGGATTTGTCCAACTCCTTGCAAAATATTTCAGTATACAAAACTGAAGAGATAGAGAAACAATTTATAAGGCCACAACTTGCCAAAAATCTAGTGACAAGTCCCCCATAAAGACCATCAAAATCCACTCCATAGAAACCCCAACTTGGGAACAATTTTTTCAACTCACAGTTTAGAGGTTCACTATGACCCATCATTTATTGAATTAAGACAATGTTAGGCCAGTCCACATCAACTAATCATCTTAGGGAGAGTTTCCTGGCCCTCCCCCCCAAGCCACTCATATTAACAAACATTTTTTTTATATCGGTGGAATCGATAACTTGGAAAGCCTTTTCTATACGCCACCCGAGATCGAGCTTGTCTGCTCCCACTATAACCACTGGAGAAATTGTACACCCCGCAGGCACAACTCTGCTTTAAGGGAGGAAATCAAACTTGGGCCGAGCCGCCCCGATATTTTAGTTGGATGCCTTACGGTACGGGACGACTACTATTTGACCAAACTCTTGTGGGCACATATTAATAGAAATTATTTTCATGGGGTTCCCAACTTTGGGGCAAAACCTACTCTAAGGACCCAAGAGATAAGTCTTTGTTTGTCTTGAGACACCTCACGAGATGCACGCTCATGTGCATGTTTTAAGGTAGAATTGTGCCCTGCTTTAATATGACCAGCCTCCTTATGGACTTCAAACCCCAACCCCCCCGGGATCACCTGACTATGGATAGAACCTCGAGGCCTTAAGAAATATGGGTCTCATCCAGATGAAATAGAAGGGGATCTCGATGAAGTTGCTTTATGGGATTTGGAAGGGTGCTAGGGTAACCAACCAGAGTATTTATTTAAATCAACAACTAAGGATCCAATTTCCTGACCCTCGAGGGGTACAGTGTGCGAGCCCATCCCCATTGAAGAACAAGGCCCCGACTCACCCCCACGCTCAAGCATATTATTACTCGAAAGAGTAGGAGCATAAAAAGGACCTGGATTAAAAGAGTAAATATTCTTACCCAAATTTTGAGTAGCCATTGCACTGGAATTCCAAAAGTGCTTCCAATTTGTTTCATTGAGAGGGAAAGAGATCGATATCATCTCCGAAAATACATTTATGAGCACGAACCTCCTCAATACAAGGAGAGACAATTTACACTTGAATTGGAATCTCCCCAATACACAAGTCATTATGTCCTTTCACCTTTGCAGAACTCAAATGTTGCTCATAAGGTCCCACTACTCCAAACTCTTGTGAAAGGGAGACCTTCACAGGAGTCCCAGCCTTAGGTGGGTTGTTCGGATTAGCTGAGATATCATCCACAACCATCCTTGTTGTTCCCTGAGAATTTTTCTAGAAAGTTAAGCCACAATCATTAAGAATATGCCCCACCTTATGACAACGTGAACAACGAAAAAGGCACATTTAGATAATCCAACTATTGAGTGTAAGACTTATTCCCCAACACCAATTCCATCAATTCAAATAGACTTTTTTGTGGATCCAATTGCTACAAGAATTTGAGACATTGATACGAAATTGTAGGATTTATAACTTGCATTTGAAGTGATGAAGGTACCCAAAATTTTTCTCTTATAGCCATTACACCATCATTCAACCAAAATTCTAGAGGCAAGATGGGTAATTTTATCCAGGTAGGCATGTTGGTTAACACTTCTTCCTTGGCATCAAAGAGTGGATGTCAGGGTTTTGCGCATAACAAATGTCTGTCCCAATACCAATGCCCCACCAAAGTAGATCCCACATCTTCCCTTGAACAAAAAATAAAACCGATCCAACCACGCGAGAGTAGATGAAAAATCAGAACATAGCCGAGTGTAGGAGCCTAGGTCGACTCCATCCAGTTGTTTAATGAACCCACATACAACCGCCTCCTGCAAAATTTCCTAACCAAAGCCCTACCCTCTAGCTATGAGTTTTGTGTGACCTTTAAATCTTTCCCAACTACCAAAACAACACCACCACCACGAAATTTCATGACTTTTCGTCGTTTATGTCTAGGGCTCTTACTATCACCTTTCTCTCTGCTCCCCTGTATCTCGCCCATATCTATTTTATTGTTGATGAAATCTACGGGAACCCCACCCTCCTAGTTCTTCTCTCTGCAAACTGGAGAAGATGATGAAACAAAACCCTTCGAAGAAGAAACTGGAACATGCGTGCCTCGAACTCCAGGAAGAGCTACAAACTCCACCTGCTACAAAAAAATATTAATTGGTACTGTATCTGGACATGTATCATCCAAAAGAGTTGTGGGGCCACCTAATTTGTTTGGATCCGGACACGTTCTGATCAAAGAAACACCAAATAGGCTCCCCTGGCCATGCAAACTATCTACCTTTGAGAAGAAGGCTCTAGCAGGTTTAATGATTAGATCAAAGAAAATCCTGTCCTATGACAGTATATCTTCTAAATAGTCGATCAACGACATGTAACCATCCATCCCTTCAATCAAACGCCAATACAAATTCCACTTGTACCCTACCCAAACTAGGCCATGCAAAATCCCTTCAAACCCTAGTCACCAAACCGTAGCATCTCTAGCATCTCTGTTTATCCATTCTCTTCACAACCAAATTATATTGCAAGGATAAGAACTTCAAATGTTTTGGCAAATACTAACAATTACATACATCTTAAATAAATCTTTTATATTTCCAAATTGTTTAAAATTTTTCTAGTTCACAACACTCACTCAACTAATAGATAGCAATGAAGCCTTTGTTTCTTGGTTTGTACAGTTACCGTGAAATAAAATGGTATCTTAAAAATGCCTTGGCCTTAATATCTAAAAGATGGCCATAAAATATTAGAGGGAACACAACTTAGATAGTGGAATGTTTTTAAAAATTGATATCTAATTTTCAAATTGAAGTAGCGCTGTTTTTATTAATTGAAAAACAAATAAATTAAAAAAATTAACAAAGGTGTCATTGCATGCTGCCAGTGCAACTGAAGTTAACTGAAGTTGAAATGCACGCAAAACGATCCAGCTAGTAGAACGCCACAGCGAAAATGTTTCAGCTACGAGCTCGCTTTTGCAGAACTGATTCCGGTCTCATAATAAGAAGGGTTGCAAGCACAGCCAACGAGTTGCACATTCAAACAATATGCCACACTGCTGGTGGCTATTGGACAGAAGACAAAACAGAGGGAAAGTCATTCAGTGTAGCGATCTTGTTTAAGGAGGACACATTAAGAAAGAGAAGAAGCAGGTTGTCAAGCAGCTATCAGAGGGTTTTTGTTTCTTCTTTGATTTTTGTGTATTTTGTAACCTATGGGGTTTCAGCTTCTGCACGCCTCAATAATTGCAGTATGCAACCTTTCTCCGGACATCAGTTATATGCAGGGGAAATTGGGTTTGGCTATAGGTGCAATGCTCGCACAACAATCAATTTAAAAGATTATATACAACTGTGTAGCAAGTTCTATCTCTCCAGTTAACGACTTATGGAGATTAGAAGCACACAATTAAATTTTGGTAAGCAGGCAATGTTCAATATTTGCATTATTCAACACATGCTCTGCTTATTCAACGGGTATTTTATTACAACATTTGCAATACGATTGCTTATTCGCTGAGTATTTTTATTTCTAACAACTGCAACATGTGCAGGTATGTAGTGGTGCTTAAAAGGCGGGGACTAAGCTGCACCCAACTCTTGTTTAGAAAGATTTTGCTGATAGTGTTCTTGGAATTCAAAGTGCTTGTGTGGAGAGCAAAAACAGTGAACAACCAGGGATTGTGGCAAGGAGGAAGAATGGAGTTGCTTCAGCCGGAGAGCACCAGATTCGGAGCAACAAAGAATAGTGACTCTAATCTTTCTTCATCTTCATCAGCATTTGTTTCAGCCTCTCAGTCCCCACTTTATTCTCCAAAATCTCCTCCTCCTTCAAACAATGATGAGTCTCAATCCACTGTGTTATTTGAGTACAAAAAATCTGATATGCAGACTTCATCCAACAGTGACTCTCAGCACTTGAAGATCTGGAACAATTTTTCACAAATACCCATTTCATCTCTGCCTCAGGATTCATTATTAAACAACACTAACGACATACCAAGCTCGTCCTGTGGCCCTTCATTCATCAGAGCAAAGCAGTTGAATGATATTCACAAGTCTGGGTTGTTATACAAGGAGTCTTCACCAAACAATGTACAGGGCAATTCAGGATCCCATAATGACAGGTGTCCAATACACCTCAACAATGTTGCAGGTCGAAAAAATATATTTCAAGAAAGCAACCCATCAAAGAATATTTCATTTGCAAGGACCTCGGCCTCTCTGTCATCCTCTGCAAGGCTCAGGAGTTGTGATGTGTACATTGGAACACATGGGCAAAAGACATCTCTTCTTCGCTTCACCAAATGGCTTCGTGCAGAGCTAGAGATGCAGGGGATTGCTTGCTTTGCTGCAGACAGGGCTCGTTACACAGACTCTAGAAGCCATGACATCACTAACAGGGTATTAAGCTCTGCAACATTTGGTGTTGTTATTGTTACTAGAAAGTCTTTTGCAAATCCATATAGTATAGAGGAGTTCAAAACTTTTTTGAATAGGAAGAATTTGGTTCCTTTGTTCTTTGATCTGGGTCCCGGAGACTGCCTAGCCAGAGATATTATTGAGAAGAAAGGGGAGTTGTGGGAGAATCAAGGGGGTGATCTATGGATGCTGTATGGCGGGGATAAGAAAGAATGGAAGGAGGCTGTGGAGGGGCTAAGCAGGGTGGTTGATGAGTGGAAATTGGAGGCACATACTGGGAATTGGAGGCGTTGTGTTATGAGGGCAGTTAGCCTTTTGGGCACCAGGCTTGGGAGGAGGAGTGTGGCAGAGAGAGAGAGGGTAAGGAAGGCTGGGATCGAAGGTGATGAGTATCCATTTTCAAGGAATGCAGGTTTTGTGGGCAGGAAGAAGGAGCTTCTGGAGTTGGAAGCAATTATGTTTGGTAAAGCAGACATAGATGGTAATGATGATGATGGAGTATTGGACCTTAAGATCAGACCAAGGAGGTGTGACTCTGTTATTGTTAGGAGGAGGAGTGGGTGTGATAGATCCAAGAGATGGATAGATGCAGAAGAGGAAGGGGGAACAGAGAGGAGGAGAATGAGTGAAAGTGATAGGTTGAAGGATGTAGAAGAGGGTCCGAAGGAGAAGCGAAAGAGTGAGTCTGACAAATGGAAAATGAAAAAACAGGATAATAATGGAAGGGCGGGCAACAAAGCAGGAAACAGGAAAGGGAAAGAGTTGGTGGTATGGAATGAATTGGAAAATGAAATGGAGATACAAAGAGGCAGGGGTTCACACAGGACAAGGGATTGCCATCGGCAAGCAAGGAAACTGCATAAAACAAGGTATGCAAAGAGGAATGAGGATTTAATCTTATCATATGGCAGAGGTATTGCATGTGTATCAGGGGAATCAGGGATAGGCAAAACTGAATTAGTGCTCGAATTCGCTTACAGATTTGCACAGAGGTATAAGATGGTGTTATGGGTTGGCGGGGAAGCTCGTTACCTTAGACAAAACTATTTGAATTTGTCTCGGATACTTGGGTTGGATGTGAGTAATGAGACACAGATTACCATAGAGAAAGGTAGGAATAAGACATTTGAGGAGCAGGAAATGGAAGCCTTACTAAGAGTGAGAAAGGAGCTTGTTAGAGACATTCCTTATTTGCTTGTGATTGATAATTTGGAGACTCAGAGAGATTGGTGGGACAATAGAGACCTTTTGGAGCTTCTTCCACCGTTTGGTGGCCCAACACATGTGATAATTTCTACTCAACTCTCCCGTGTTATGAATCTAGATTCCCTGAGACTCTCATACTTGTCAAGTGTGGAAGCTATGTCTTTGATGAAAGGAAAAAGGACGGATTTTTCAGTAGTGGAGCTTGATGCACTAAGAACAATTGAAGAAAGGTTGGGCCGGTTAACATTAGGCCTTGGGATTGTTGGTTCAATCTTATCAGAGCTTCCCATAACACCTTCAAGACTCCTTGATAACATTAACAGGGTATCCTTGAGAGAGATGTTGTGCAGCCTTCAAGAAGATTCAACTCTGAGGAATCATCCATTTCTTATGCAACTTTTTGATGTATGCTTCAATATTCTTGATTATGCAGGTGAACCAGATAAATTAGCTAGCAGGATGGTTTTGGTTGGTGCCTGGTTTGCTCCTCAACCTATCCCTATCTCTCTTCTTTCAATTGCAACCCACAAGGCTCCTAAAAGAACACATGGCTTGCAACTACGAAATAAATGCTTGCATGTGATTGGTTGCTTGTCCAGAGTATCTCGAATAGGAAAATTAGAAGCAGAAGCTGAAGCATCAACTATGTTGATGAGATTTAGTATTGCAAGAAGTAGCACAAGGCAGGGATGGATTAACATGCATGAGATGATTCGGTTATATGCGAGGAAAAAAGGAGGCAACTATGTTGCCAGAGCTATGTTCCAAGCTGTTGGTAGCCAAGGGACTATCTCCCTACATTCAGAGCATTTATGGGCAGCTTGCTTTCTTGTATTTGGATTTGGAAATGACCCAGTTATTGTAGAACCTAAGGTAACTGAATTACTTTCCTTCATCAAAAGAGGAGTAGTTCCTTTGGCACTTCATTCTTTTATTACCTTTTCAAGGTGCCATGCAGCTTTAGAACTTCTACGTCTATGTACATGCGCCCTGGAGGCTTTTGAAGAGTCCTTTGTTGCTCAAGTGCAAAACTCGTTGGATAAATCCATGTGTTGGAGAATGCTTGGTCGTGCTGATACTAAGTTGGATGATTATCTCTGGGAGGATGTGACACTTCTGAAGGCTTCACTTTTGGAAATGAGAGCAAAATTGATGCTCAGAGGTGGGCTATATGATGCAGGGGAGGATCTCTGCAAAACGTGCATCAATATCAGAACAGTGATGCTGGGTGTGAATCATCCTGACACCATGGCTGCTCATGAAACACTGGCCAAACTTGTCAGATACCAAACAAATACTAGAGTTGGGTAGATGACGAGTTTGATTAATGCATCCATTAAACTGTGGAATATGCAGACAACATGCTGGTGCTCACCAGTTCACGCCATATCAGATACTTGTGATTAAAATATTGTTCCAAAGGTTTTACATGTTTTATTTGTTCTTAATCATTCATTAGACAAAATCAATATGCTCATGTGTGCACTGTACAAGAAGATTTGACAATGTTTTTTCTTCTTGTAAATGTGGGAATGTTCTCTACAAATTGGAATATATCAAGGAAACGAACTGTGGACATTGGTTGGATAATGCAAAATGCCATTTCTAGACCATTTTAAAATTTCCACTGCTTGTCACATTACGATTGAGCATGAAAATGGTTGTATTTATTATCAAGTAAATAATTATGGTTCTAACTGTATAAATGAAAACTCTTGGATTTTTTATGTTTTGTCCTGTCATGGAGTTCAAGTTCTCAACCATAAAATCTCTAAGATGCTAGCATTGAGGATGAGTGCGCAATATCACTGAGGTTATATGTTGCATGAACTCAACCATTGGAGTTACTTTTTACTGGCCATGTTTTTTTTTTCTTATCATTATTATCGTTATTATTCTCTTCCCGATAAAATCAGACCTGCTTTCTTTGGTGTGTGGATGTACAATAGTAGTTACAGATCCTACTCCCTTAACTGCACTGCACTTTATTATGCTCAACTGGCCAACCAAGGAGGTTTTATTAATTTCTTTGCTTAACTTGCAAGAATGTCTGATCACAGTTTTTTCTTTATTAGTATATTTAGATAGGCTAAGGGACAAGGTATTGCATATATAATTCAATGCCTTGTTAATTAGAATTTGTCGTCTTCATAATTTTATGTCATTACAGGCACAGGTGTACTTAATGTGTTCTTCGACTTTGGAGAAATTGATAGTGCCAGCGAGTCACACAGATATTTGAAGATTTTCAGGTCCTATCAAGCTTGCCTACTGGGTCTGTCTTTGACCACAGTTAGGCTCTAAGTTTCAACTGTCAAGTAAAGTATATGCTGCTGTTTTATAACAGCCAACAGTCCAAGAACTTCTTGCTGATTTGTTATGGTTATATTTGCGATTTTGGGTACTCTAGCATGTAGTTTTAGTAACCAGAAGTTAGCACATGCATACCAAAATAAATACAACACACCTAAAGATCTTTACAGCTGAAAATAAACAGATTTAAAAGACTAACACATGCATTTTTGTACATAGGTATTTTTGGTCAACATGACCCTGGATAAAACCCCCCCAGGGAAAACCAGTTTGGAATATATATGTATATATGAGGAAAGCAAAAGGTGGAATACAACAAGTACAAAATATAGTGGAACCTGATACAATAGCAGCTCGTTCTGAGCTGGAACACAAGTCCAAAACCTCCAAGTGCACCCCACATACAATCTGACAAAGCCATTGAAACTGATCCAGAAGCAAACTGCGAGCTCAGATTTGAAAACCCCTCCATAGGAATGAAGCTCTGCTGGATGGCTTCGCTCTGCAACTGATCTCACCGCAATCTGATGGCTAGAAGTCCTCCCACAACTGATGCGCCCAATCTGGCAAGTGCGCCCTCCACAGGTGTGAAACCTCTCCACTAAATAAACAAGGCAAGATGCTGGAAGCCTCCCTCCATGAAAGCTAGCGCCCAAGCTCAAACAACCTCATGCTCATCCTCCAAGTCTTCCTCTCACAATGAACAAATGAAGAATGAATGCCTCCTTCACGCTTTGCGCCCTTCGTAGACATCCAAAAGGAAACCTAAGATATGAATGGTGGAGATCATCTCATCTCCCATCTAATCGATGGTTGAGATCTGCCCAAAAATATTTAAATCAATAACCCACTTTGGGTTAAGTTTTCTAAGTCAACTTTATGTCTCTAATTCATCCACTTTGTGAATTAATAGTCATTTTAGGCATAAATGAATAAATTTCACTTTTGACTTAAAACTCCTAAGTCAAAGTGAAATTAGACAAAATACAAGGTACAAAGTGTATAGTTCATCCCACGTGTGCTAAGGAGAGCACAAGCACATGGGGAACACCTCCAAAGGTACAAAACTCAACACTCCCTCTTACCGAGGAAGGTGTTCCTCACCAAGGGCCTTGGTGAGAATATCTGCAACCTGGTCATCCGTTGATACATACTGCAACTGAAGTGCCCCGCTCTGAACCCAGTCACGAATGTAGTGGTACCTGATCTCAATATGCTTCGACCGGTCATGAAACACTGGATTCTTAGAGAGTTTTATGCAACTCAGATTATCACAATGAATGACGATCGGTGGCATCTCTTGACCAAACAAACCAACCAACATCTTACAAATCCAAATGACCTCGCAAATGGCCTGACTGGCCGCCATATACTCTGCCTCGATCAAACTCAAAGCAATTGACTTCTGCTTCCGGCTGAACCAGGAAACAAGTCCCGACCCCAAATTGAAGCAACACCCTGAGGTGCTTTTCTTGTCAGCAACACATCCTGCCCAGTCTGAATCTGTGTAGCCAATCAAATTGACTCCATCTCCTCTGACATAGTCTAGGCCATAGTCCACTGTTCTAGCAATATATCTCAAGACGTGTTTTGCCCCAACCATGTGAACACTCCTCGACTCAACCATGTATTGACTGAGAGTGTTCACGGAAAAAAAAAAATCTGGTCTAGAGTTAACCAGATACATGAGTGAACTGATCAACTGCCTGTATACTATGGTATCCACCAACTGGCTATCTGAAGCACTAAGCTTCTTCCAGTTGGTGATAATAGGTGTAGACATGGGTCTGCAATGCTCCATTTGAAACCTGCTCAAAATATTTGCTGCATACTTCCCCTACCCGAGAAATATGTGACCCTCCTCCTGCCATACCTCCATACCCAAAAAGTAGTGCATCAATCCGATCACTCATCTCAAACTTTGATGCAAGTCCCAGCTTGCACTCAGCTATGAGATCCTCGGCGCCAGTAATGAATAAATCATCCACATACAAAATGAGAATGAGCGTGTCCTCACCCTTAATGATGAAATAGAGGTTCGGATTAACATCGCTCTTCTTGAAGCCCATCTGAAGAAAATAAGTATCAATGCGTGAATACCAAGCTCGGGTAACTTGCTTCAGACCATATAGTGCCTTCCTCAGAAGACACACGTGAGTCTCCCTGTCACTCACCTCAAACCCTTGTGGCTGCTCTATGTACACCTCCTCCTCAATAAAGCCATTCAGAAATGCGGTCTCCACATCCATCTGGTGAATGCTCCAACCCATCTCTGCTGCTATGGAAATGATAGTCTTGATAGAAGTGTATCTCGCAACTAGTGCGAAAGTCTCGTCATAGTCAACTCCCTCAATATGTGAGAAGCCTCGTGCCACAAAACGGGCCTTGTGTTTCTCAATGGTGCCATCTGCAACAATCTTGGTCTTGTGCAACCACCTGGAAGTCACAACTGACATCCCCACTGGCCTCAGAACCACATCCCAGACATCATTGCGCACAATGGAGTCATACTCCTTTACCATGGCCTCTCTCTCGACCTGATTGTTCACTGCCTGCGCAAAATTCTGTGGCTCAGTATCCCGGATACTCGTCACTAGTGACAAATATGCTCCCAATCTGACTGGTGGCCCGCTCTCTCTGATTTGGCTCTTGGGCTCCCCTACATTCTCCCCGGCCTCCTTCAGGGTCTCCTGAAACCATCTAGGTCTCCTCTTCCCTGAAGTGGTCAACGAAGAAGTAAGGTCTCTCTGCCTAAGAGTGACTGCCTCAGGACTCGTCTCAACACTCTGAGATCCTGAAGTCTATGCTCCCTCTGAAGTCTGTGCCCCATCTGACTGAACATGCTCTGACTGTGACCCTGAAGCTGTGCATGGTGACTCTGTCACCCCTGATACTGGTGTACCTGAAGTCTAAGGTTGTGCTCCCTCTGAGACTGCAAATGGCACCTCTGCATCATCCTCAACTCCCACTCTTGACTCAAGAGATCTTTGAAAATCCCTATCCTCCTCAAATCTAACATCTCTGCTCACCACCACTTTCCTAAGTGGCGGACTGTAGATGTGATAGGCTTTGGACACCTCTGAGTATCCAAATAGAATCCCCTGCTGGGCTGTGGGGTTTAGCTTTGTCCTCCTCTCCGAGGGGACAAGAGAGAAAGTCAAGCACCCAAAGATCCTGATGTGCTCGACATCGGGCCTCCTACCAATGAAGGCCTCCTCAGGAGACATCTTCCCCAAAATCCTGTGGTGGCTCCTATTCTACAGGTAAACTGCAGTAGCACATGCCTCTGCCCATAAGTACAAAGGCAAACTCTGATCATGCAACATGGATCTCGCTGCACTGGTAATGGCCCGGTTCTTCCTCTCGGCAACCTCGTTCTGCTAGGGGTTGTAGGGTACGGTCATCTGTCTTCTAATGCCATGCTGGGCACAAAAGTCTACAAACTGTCTCGAGGAATACTCTCCCCTGTTATCCGACCGCAAGACTTTGATCCTCTTTCCCGACTGGTTCTCCACAAGAGCTCCGAACTCTTGGAACCGTGTGAAGACCTCACTCTTGGCCTTCAGGAAATAGATCCAAGTCTTCCTCAAGTAGTCATCAATAAATGTGAGATAGTACTCACAACCACTCAAGGACCTCTGAGTCATGGGCCCACACATGTTCGTGTGTACTAAATCCAGTATCCTAGCTAACCTGGTGTCACTGTTGGGGAACGATGCCTTGGTAAACTTACCAAGCGCACACCCTCTGCAAACATTCTGATGGTCTATGCTGATTTGTGGCACTCTAGTCACAACCTCTCTCAGTCCTCCAAGAGCTCCATGATGTAGGTGGGCCATCCTGGGATGCCATAACTCACATAATTGTCTGCTGCTGTCGCTACTCGCTGCCAATGCATGAAGTGGCTGAAAAAGCAATCTGGATAGTTTCCCATCCCTCTCTCCAATCACTTGTCCCGAGGCAAGTGAAGACCCCCGAGGATGAATGAGTACCTCGGTGCCTCTGAATGTCACCTCAAGACCTCTATCCTAGAGGGTGGAAACTGAAATCAAATTCTTCTTCAGCCCAGGGACATAAAGAACGTTCGTGAACGATATAGGTGGCATGCTATCTCTCCGAAAGGTAACTGTGACAATCCCAGCAACTCGGACCAATGTGTCATCTCCAAGAGAAATCTCTATCCTGACCTCGGTGTCTCTGAGATCAGTAAAGTGCTCTCGAACACCAGTCATATGGCTCGAAGCCCCGTTGTCAATATACCAGATACTGGGTGCCATCTCAACTGAAGTGCATCATATGAGGAAAGCACACTCTCTCTGAAACTGTGTCTGAAAATCTGTCTCCTCTGTTGTAGCTGCTGTACCACCCTTCTTCTTCTTCCTGTTCGGACACTATCCAACATAGTGCCCAAACTTCTTACAAACAAAGCACTTCACTTTTCTCATATCTCTCTTCTGACCACTGCCTTGATCACTGCTGCTCTCTCCTCCACTCCCCTGTGGTTGGGCCCCAAACTTGTGACCCTCTCGACCCCCACGACCGGCCTTCTTCTTGCCCTTTGTCCAAAAAGCAAGATCCTCCTCACCCTGACCAATCTGTTGCTGCTGCTGCTATCTCTATCCAGAAGCCTCAGCTGCAAGCCTAATCTCCTCCTGGACGAAGTCATCCCACATCCTCTCCCATGTAGGCAAGACCTCCCGGGCAACAATGCCCTGTACAAATGGACCCCACGATTTGGTGAAGCTATTCATAGCTTTCCTCACCAAAGAGTTAGGGTTCACAATCTCTTCGACGACTGCCAACTTGTCTCTGATATGAGTGTAATGACCAAGGAATGAAGTTACCGAATCATCCTTGAGCATGCGAATGCCCCTGAGTCGGTCATGAAGAACCATGATACGGTTCTCATTGGAGCTCTCAATACAACTTGCAAAGAGATGCCCACATCTTGAATGCACAAGTCTTCCCCGTCAAATGGGGTATGATATGGTCACGAACTGCGTCACAAATGGTCCTTTTCGCCTTGTTGTTCCTTTTCCTGAACTCTGCCACCAAGACGGGAGCAGTGACATGAATGGGGGGAACAACTGCCTCGACTATGTCCCATTGCTCGAGGTCCTCTAAGACGAAGACCATCCTTGCTTTCCAAGGCGACCAATTGCTAGCCCTTGCTAGCCTGTCCTCAACTCGCATCTGAGATGCTGACATGTCTGCCAAACTGCAATCCCCAACTGATGTTCACACTGCCAAGGAAAACATTGTCTCACTCCTGTCAACATAGGTGTGAAAAGAAACAAGTGTAATCTGACCTCACTCCTAACAAAATAGGTGTGAAAAGAGGTCAAGTCAAATCAACCTCACTCCTACTGTGTAGGTGTGAAAAAAAACTGATGACAAGTGCCAAAAACTGCCCAACTGTCCTCTGCAAAAATCTTCCCTCTAACAACCACTGAATGAGTCAATGGCTGTCCAAAAAAATTCTGCCAAGAAGATGTATATGACAGCCAACAAAATGCTGTCCCAACTACTCAAAATTTCAGCCACCTCAGCTCTGATACCATGAAGATTTTCAGGTCCTATCAAGCTTGCCTACTGGGTCTGTCTTTGACCACAGTCAGGCTCTAAGTTTCAACTGTCAAGTAAAGTATATGCTGATGTTTTATAACAGCCAACAGTCCAAGAACTTCTTGCTGATTTGTTATGGTTATATTTGCGATTTTGGGTGCTATAACATGTAGTTTTAGTAACCAGAAGTTAGCACATGCATACCAAAATAAATACAACACACCTAAAGATCTTTACAACTGAAAATAAACAGATCTAAGAGACTAACACATACATTTTTGTACACAAGTATTTTCGGTCAACATGACCCTAGATAACCCCCCCCTGGGGAAAACCAGTTTGCAATATATATGTATATATGAGGAAAGCAGAAGGTGGAATACAACAAGTACAAAATATAATGGAACCCGATACAATAGCAACTCGTTCTGAGCTGAAACACAAGTCCAAAACCTCCAAGTGCGCCCTAGGAAGGTGTGCCCCACATACAAGCTGGGAAAACCACTGAAACTGCTCCAGAAGCAAACTGTGAGCTCAGATTTGAAAACCCCTCCATAGGAATGAGGCTCTGCTGGATGTCCTCGCTCTGCAACTGATCTCACTGCAATCTGATGGCTAGAAGTCCTCCTACAACTGATGCGCCCAATCTGGCAAGTGCGCCCTCCACAGGTGTGAAACCTCTCCACTAAATAAACAAGGCAAGATGTTGGTAGCCTCCCTCCATGAAAGCTAGCACCCAAGCTCAAGCAACCTCATGCTCATCCTCCAAGTCTTCCTCTCACAATGAACAAATGAAGAATGAATGCCTCCTTCACCCTTTGTGCCCTTCTTAGACATC
>ML793619.1:25043-42599 GCA_009831015.1 Picea engelmannii | reverse complement strand
CATTTCCGTGGATTCATGGGAGTATCCTGTTGATTTTGTTGTGCTGCAACCCAAAAACCGTCTGGGGGGCCACCCTCTAATTCTTGGAAGACCATGGTTAGCTACAGCTGATGCTTTCATTGGTTGTCGATCTGGTTCCATGACTATCTCTGATGGGTATAACACAAAAAACCTGACCCTGTATCCTCATGCTACACCTAGGGTGGTACCTGGAAATTCTTTATGGATGGACACTAAGGATGAAACCCTACAGTCACTGTCAAAATTGGACATACATCTATCCCCCATGCGCTAATTGACTTAGGGGCAGAAATTAACATCATGCCAATAGAAACTACACAATTGCTGCAACTCAGAACACAAGTCCAACCTACTCCTACTATTCTCAAATTAGCTGATCGTTCTACCATTAGACCAGAAGGAGTAATAGATGATTTAGTCATTTCCGTGGATTCATGGGAGTATCCTGTTGATTTTGTTGTGCTGCAACCCAAAAACCGTCTGGGGGGCCACCCTCTAATTCTTGGAAGACCATGGTTAGCTACAGCTGATGCTTTCATTGGTTGTCGATCTGGTTCCATGAATATCTCTGATGGGTATAACACAAAAAACCTGACCCTGTATCCTCATGCTACACCTAGGGTGGTACCTGGAAATTCTTTATGGATGGACACTAAGGATGAAAATGATCTGCCTATGCTAACCATAGGAAAATCCATGAGTTTCAAGGATGAGACAGAGGATGAATTAATCAACTGCTTTATCTATGACTCCTCTGCTGTTACACGGAACATGCACCATCGTTTGATTAGAGTCTTTGACCCCGTTGTCCAGGAAGATATAAGCAGAGAAATGTTCTCGGAAACCACTAACAATCAAAATGATTCAGCTGTAACAACAACCGCTATAACAACAAATGATGAAACAATTGAATCATTTCCTAAAGTCAGTTCCAAGAGCATTGCTGTAGAAATTGAACCTGGAAAAACCTTGAACATCAATCCCAATTTATCCACTGCTAAAACTCGTCGATTGATGAAATTACTGATTGAACATAAAGAATCATTTTCTTGGGATTACATGGATATGAAAGGAATTTCCTCTGAACTATGTACCCACCATATATACATTAAGGAAGAATGTCGTCCCATTTGCCAATCCCAAAGGAGGATGAATCCAAACCTTAAAGAAATTGTTAAAGAAGAACTCTAGAAACTTCTCAATGTTGATTTCATTTACCCTATATCAGACAGTGAGTGGGTCTCACCTTTGGTTATTGTTCCTAAAAAGAACTGGAAATGGAGAGTCTGTGTAGACTATAGAGCCCTGAATAAAGCAATGTAGAAGGGTCACTTCCCTCTACCATTTATTGATAAGGTTTTAGGCAATCTAGTCAGGAAAAAGTTTTTCTCTTTCTTAGATGGATTCAATGGCTATAATCATATAAAAATTGCTCCACAGGACCAAGATAAGACCACTTTTACTAGCCCTTGGGGTACATTTGCTTACAAGTTTCTCCCATTCGGCTTGTGTAATTCACCAACCACCTTCCAGAGAGCTGTAATTGGTATTTTTTCTGATATGGTGAAGGACTGTATGGAGATATTCATGGATGACTTTACCCCTTATGTCATTGATTTCGATGAAGCCTTGACTAATTTGGAAAAACTTCTTAAAAGATGTATACAGTCTCATCTTTCTTTGAGTACAGAAAAGTGCCATATGCTTATGAGCGAGGGAGTAGTGCCGGGACACTTCATTTCTGATGAAGGAATCCAGGTAGACCCAACCAAAATTCATGTAATTTTGGATATTCCAACTCCGCCAACTCAGAAAGAGGTCATAAGTTTTTTAGGGAATGCTGGTTATTACAGGCGATTCATTAAAAATGTTTCCAAACTAGCTTCCCCCTTGTTTTTTCTATTAACAAAAGATGTTGACTTTCGTTGGAATGACAACTGTGAATTGTCTTTTACAGATCTAAAACATAAATTGTCTACAACTCCCATTTTGAGAAGGCCCAATTGGGCTCTTCCGTTTCATATTTCTTCAAATGCCTCCGATATTGCAATTGGTGCAGTACTAGGGAAATAGGAAGACAAAGAGCCTTATGCTATCTACTATATCAACAAGAACATGGATCCTGCTGAATTAAATTATACAGTTACTGAAAGATAATTCTTAGCAACAATTTATGCAATCAATAAATTCATGCGTTATGTCACTGGATATCCTACTTTTATTCATACTGATCATACAACAATTAAATATCTGATGAATAAACCTATTACTAATGCCCGAGTAACCATATGGTTGTTAGTTCTACAAGAATTTGACATCACTATAGTAGATAGACCTGGAAAAGAAAATGTGGTTGCTGATTTTCTATCAAGATTACATGTAAATGATGATAATTTACTTGTTGATGATTCCTTTCCAGATGAACATTTGTTTGTAGTATCTGCTCACTCACCTTGGTATGTAGACATTTCTAATTGTTTGGTTGCAGGGAAGGTACCTCCCCATTTATCTCATCGAGAAAGAAGGAAGATTATTCAGAAGAGTGCTCGGTATAGTTGGATAGGAGGATACCTTTTCTACACAGGCCTCGATCAGGAAATCAGGAGATGTGTGAGGGATGATGAAGCATATGATCTGCTGAAGGCTTGCCATGATGGCCCTTGTAGGGGTCATTTTGCTAATAAAAGGACCGGGCATAAATTTTTAAGGATAAGCTATTTTTGGCCCACCATATTTCAAGATGCCAAGAAATACGTTCAAACTTGTGACAATTGCCAATGAATGGGGCAACTAAATCATAGGAATGAGATGCCTCTACAGCCTTAGGTAGTGTTAGAACCTTTTGAGAGATGGGCCATGGATTTCATAGGGCCCAGTAACCCACCTTCTAATAAAAAAGTATATATATTGGTCTGTGCAGATTACATGACCAAGTGGGTAGAGGCGAAAGCACTCATTAGAGCCTCAAAAGAATCTATCTTAGCATTTCTATTCGAAGATATATTTGTTAGGTTTGGAGTTCTAAGAGAATTAATAACTGATGGAGGACCCCCTTTCACTTCACATAAACTTGAATTCCTACTCAGTAAATATCATGTTTTACATAGAATAGCTTCTCCATACCATCCACAAGGCATTGGCCAGGTGGAAAGTACCAACAAAGTTATCGGAGCCATTCTTACTAAAATAGTGAGAGAACATCGTCGGGATTGGACAGACAGATTGCATGAAGCTCTATGGGCTTACATAACTACTTGGAGAAACACAACTGGTTTTTCTCCTTACGAATTGGTATATGGAAAAAGCCCCGTTTTTCCCATTGAATTCGAAATCAAAACCTTAAGAATTGCATCAGCAGTCAACCTTGACTTGACTATGGCACAAAAGGATAGACTGCAACAACTCAATGAGCTTGATGAAAAGCATTTGGATGCTATTCATCAAACCTCAGTGATTCAACAACAGAGAACGAAATGGCATGACCAGGTCATCAAGAAGAAATTATTCTAGAAAGGAGATTGGGCTCTGCTGTACGATTCACACTTTAAAGAATTTCAGGGTAAGTTGCGTACATGATGGATAGGACCTTATGAGGTAGACACTATTTTTCCCAATGGGACAGTTAGGTTAATCACTATTGATGGATCCGATACACAGTTACATGCAAATGGTCATCGCCTGTGCCTATATCAACGTCCACTATCAAAGGAAGAATTCAAATCTAAATGTTTAGCTGATACAGGTTATCAATTCTTAAAATGAATGGAGCTTGCTCCTTCCATTTCTCAACTTTAGGACTTATTTTTCTCAGACATTGTATATAAATAAACTCGACAAAAATTTAAATTTTTCTGTTTCTATTTGATTGTGTTTACTATGCTAATAAATTCAGCCTTGAAAGGTATCAGGCAGTTTTTGTGTGTGCAGGTGAACATTAAGGATGACTATAGAAAAGGCGACAAACGATTAGTTCATGAAGTTGAAAAACTTCCTAAAAACTAAGTGATGCAGCGTTTGGCTGATTTTCTGCTATTACACCCATTTCCGACAAATTGGTCGATTTTCTGCTATTACACCCATTTCCGAAAAATTGGTCGATTTTCTGCTGTTACACCCATTTCCAACAAATTGGCCGATTTTCTGCTATTACACCCTTTTTTCGACAAATTGGCCGATTTTCTGCTATTACACCCATTTCCAACAAATTGGCCGATTTTCTGCTATTACACCCTTTTTCCGACAAATTGGCCGATTTTCTGTTGTTACACCCATTTCCGACAAATTGGTCGATTTTCTGCTGTTACACCCATTTTCGAAAAATTGGCCGATTTTCTGTTGTTACACCCATTTCTGACAAATTGGCCGATTTTCTGCTGTTACACCCATTTCCGATAAGTTGGTCAATTTCCCTACTGTTACACAATGGTCGCTTTTTCACAATTTTCTTTTCCGACCATCTTATTTGCTGTTATACCTACCTCATCCATTTTGGCCGAAGTACTTGCTAATACACAGATCACTGTTATTCTGTCTTGCCACTTCACTCTTTTGTTTTTTTTCGCATTTTTTCCAAGTACTGCTACTCCAACTCTACACTCTTTACATACTGCGACACCGCTGATTCGTTTATACTGCAGCTATCTTTTTCCTCCTTCTTTAAGAGAAAGTGTTGCTTCATCATTACTTGACTTCACATCCAGCTACTTCCAACTAATTATCTCCAGAAAGGACTCCATATATGCTCCAGTTGTCATATCGTCATTTTTCACACTATCCTTCATCATGTCAACTATTCCATGCAACTCAGATGGCAATTAGATAGCGCGATCACTCTGACAGACAATTATGTGCGGTAAGATATGAGGTACGTGACTAATCCTACGTGTTAAAGTAATGAATATATAAAAGCATGCTTTCCCATTTTTCTCACCACTTGTGCTAAATTGATCCACCTGGAGCCAATCCGATTAGTTGGGGGGGGGGAATCCAAATCTAGCCGTCCAAACGGTATTTTATACTCACCTTCACCACCTTTTCGACCACACTTCTTTTCGTTGAGGCACTGTATTCTACATGCAAACCACATTCGAACCAGCTGCGTTTTTGGTTTAGGTGCTAGTCTCTCCTCCTACGTAACTGTTAGACTCTCAAGCAACATCATGGGAGGATTAGATGTGAGGTATGAACCTGCAAATTTGGACACTTTGTTGTTGTACCCAGAGGCCTACCAAATATTTTTGTAGGCCATCTAGATACCCTATTTTAAGAAGTTGTAGGGATTTACTGAGGACAAGGTATTGGAGTTTAGTTAAAATCTCACCAAAGAATATTCAATGGTGAATGGGGTAAGGATTCCAGTATCAGAGGAAATCATTGCTACTGTCATAGGGTTACCAACAATAGGGAACTAATGGTTTAACATAAAAATTCATCTTCCGAACGCTCATAAATATTTCCTCGTTAACAATGAGAAAATTCAGACAAAAGGTCGAGGTGCGGATGTCAATTCCTTACCAGAGCCCTGGGGGAAAGTTGCAGAATTCCTCAAAAGGTACATTACCTACGAAGGCAGGTACTAAGTTGTTTATTTTTCTGATTTCATCTTATTATCATATATGGGACATTAGAAATTCATAAACATTCCTTATTATCTACTCCATTCATTGAATAACATGGCTCATTTTGTAAAAAAATCCAAAAACCCCAAGAATTGCCTTTCTAATCATAGACTCATCGGACTATTGATTCGCAACGGTATGGAAATTTCCAATAACCCATTACCCGCTGTAGCAGACCAGCCACCTTGTATACCTACAAATATGCCAGGACCTCTTCCCGAGTCTCTTCCCTCGACTGCAACAATAGTCGAAACCTCTACTTTCGTTGCCCATAAGATGACCTAGAGAAGTAAACGCACAATCTGTGGCCATCCTAGCACCAACCGGACAAGCCTTGATGAAGGTGAATTGACACAGCCTGTAGCTGTGATTGTGAAAAATGTAGAACAACCAGCTACCACACTGAGCCATGCGTCCCAACCCTCGACCACGACAGATGTTATTGAAAAATTACCCCCTACTCCTAAATAGAGAACCCCTGTTCCTGTATCTGCATTACCTAGAAAGCGCACAAGGTTAGAACGGTCCACTGCAGTAGCAAGTCTGACTATCCCTGTTGCACTGACAAAGACACCTATTGTTTCAACAACTGTTCCAAGTCCTACTATCACTGCCGGTACAATATCTTAGAAAAGAAAACGTCCATTCAAGGGAAAATGTCGGAAAGACCTGGACCCCATTATATCAACAACAACTCAAAACCCCTCTGCTGCTGTGACTGAGAACTCTATAGAGATACATATACCAGGTTTTAATTTGTGCCCAGAACTGCAAGCCACTATTGCCTCACTTTAGAATGAATGCACTCCAATCGCAGCAGAATCATCAGCTCTGCCTAATGATTATGTGGATCATACATCAAATAACGATGTCCAGATCATAACAGACCCAAACATACCTGAATTTCCTACTTGTGTGGTTGAGTAAGAACAACCTGTTCCACCTCCATCAACGAAGAAGAAAGCCTCTGCTTTCGTTTTTATTTTACCAAGGAGAAAAAACAGGTTTACCAGCTTTGTGGAAGCAACAATTGGATGGAAATCTATGGAACAGGATATTCATGTTATTCATCCATTATCCACTATAATTGATGAAGAGACTGTTACACAAGAACCAGTCTCTTCCATAAAACTAACAGTGCTAGTAGAGACACCTGCAAACAATGGGACGAGTATACAAGGACAAGTCAGGCAGGAGGAAACTATTACACAAGAACCAACTATCCAAGATGAGCCTGTTCCACATGAGGCAGTCATGACAGACACAGTTGTTACACAAGAAACAACTATTCCACCAGAAATAACTATTGACAATGTAACTGCTCCATAAGAACCAGTTACAAATAGTGCTGAGGATGTACCACTAGGCCAACTGTTTTCCCAAATTGAGAAAAAGATATGACATATAGAAAACTCCAAAATAATTGTGCTCATAATAGAGAATGGAAGCCTCAAATAAGAGTTAAAAACCCCAAAACAAGAATTGGAGATTGCTCAACAGAAGAATCCAAAAGGGATTACTCTAGACATCCTAGCACTCACAAAAGCTGCTGTGGACAGAAATAAAGAACTCGTGTGCTTTGAGTGTGGA
This sequence comes from Picea engelmannii, assembly GCA_009831015.1. Lineage (NCBI taxonomy): Eukaryota > Viridiplantae > Streptophyta > Pinopsida > Pinales > Pinaceae > Picea > Picea engelmannii. The sequence goes on along the minus strand of ML793619.1, from coordinate 35,370 downwards.
AACATATACTTTGAGGCAGGTTATAAGGTAGTAAAAGTGCCGGTTGCAGGAGGTCCAACAACTCTCTCAGTGAAGACTGGACATGCACTTACTGCTACACATAAAACAACACAACCAAGAAGATCTCAAAGTCATAAGGCAACTGTTGGTTTACCAGTAGCTTTCAAACAAGAACCTTTGTTTCCCTCACGAGTTGATAGTCAAGCAACTCAAACAGATTTTTTTCTTCAAGATAAAGCAACGCAAACAGATTGTTGACACCACATATTTTCTTTTTAGCACAACATTTTACCATACAGGCACTTATCAATTTCTCTTAACAATTTTTCACTGGAGGAACCAGTTCCCTAATTCAGCTACAGAGTAAGGGTTGAATGTGTTTTTCATGAGGAAATGCAATGTCTTCAGTTGGGGGGCATGTTAGGACCCAGAAATGTCCCTTTTTCATCACATCTTTTGCCTATTCAACCTTATAATCTCTAAGTTAAATGCCTACTATAATGCATACTAAGACCTTTTTCCCCAGGCATGAATCATTTATCTTGCTTTTATATTTTCATTTACTTAGCATGTTTGATTGGTAATGTTCACATGTTTTACCCATAAAATGATTCAAGTAATGATCGAAATGAATAGAATAGCCAAGTCTTAAAGAATGGTCACTACTGTTACACCAATGTTACATCTATGCACCAATCTTGGAAGCTGTTACAGCTATGCGCCTATCTTGGTAGCTGTTACAGCTATGCACCAATCCTGGAAGCTGTTACACGACTGCTGCAATAGGTGCCAGAGATTCTACTGATACACGACTGCTCTAACAAATGCCACCGATTTTGTTGTTACACGACTACTGCAACAAATTCCACCGATCCTAGAAGCTGCTACACCTACTGTTATATGTATTAACTTGCAAGATTAGTTCTAGATCTTGTATTAATGATATCATACGAACAGCTTGAGAATCAGGGATTCTCGAGGATGTTCTGATTTTTTTTTAACTGAATTACTCTGACTTTAAATAGCAGAGATTTTGTAATCAATGGGAGAATTTGGGACTACGAGAAAGTGAAGAGAAGTAAAGATTATTGTACACAATATTTTTGGCAAATCAATAGAAGAGTGGATTGAATTTCTTTAGCAGATTGTAGCCTATTTTTCTGAGAGGATTCAATGAGAAGAAAAGGGCCCACCTTCCTCACAGATTCCCCTCTGTTTTGAATTCCAGAATAGTTGTTTGAATGTGAATGGTTTATCTGATTAACAATTTTAGAACACAGTTGCTGTTACAATCTAGTGCTTTCTTGTAGATGCACATAAATCTATCTCATGAGAATTAAAAGTCAATTGTTGAAAACTGTTGGATAATTGCTTTTCCTTTTTTTTGCATTAGATTAAAATCTTGTTTTCAAGTAAAATAAAATAAAAGTGTGGATTACTTTCTTGCAATAAGTAGATTTCCTTCTACAATTAGTAGAGAAATCCTTCTTGCAAAAGTAAAATAAAAAGTTAGATTAGAATAGGTAATCCAGAATTCTTATACATTCATCAGTTTAGATTTCAATTTGTGATTTCAATTCTGCAAAACTCCAGCTATGTCAGCATAATTGTGTTAGTAATAATTTTTGTTTCTTTTTTTTCTTAGTACAATTAGATTAGTGTTGCTTCCATAATCTAGCATAGACTGTGCACAATTATCTTGAAATAACAGACTTCCCTGGGTTGATAATTTATATTGAACATCTTAACTCTCTATTCATTTAGACAATTAAAGTGCCCAACAGAGACCGGGGTAGAGAATATAGGTGGGGGCATGAGAGTTGCTTCCAATTCCTTGAATCTCTCCTTAAGTCTGAGATTTTCCTCTTCCATGGTAATTATGGAAACGTCCAATACATCCCTTATAACTCTATTAATTGAGGATAATTTTGAAGGAAACATGTTTTTAGTGTCAATGGTGGATCGTGACTTTCCCTTTTTATTCTTCAAGATTCTTTCAAAATTCAATTTCTTCAAAGATTTATCAAATAAAATGTTTTGCACAGAAAAGGTCTCTTCATCAGAGAAGATTTAATCTTGAACAACCAATGCAACAGACTGCACATTTTCTTGGGTGCGTTCTTCATCATCTGGAAACTGGATATTTTCAATATCCACGTATAAGTCCATATTATCAATTAAAATATCATCTTCAAGTACATTTTTTTCTTCTCCCTCTTGTTGAGAATTGACCCTTTTCCTTTTTACTTGTAATTTATGAGGGGTTTCTAGACTTCCTTGAGGAGGATTCCTTTCTCCATCATCACCTGAATTGTTACTTGGGGTTTTTATTTGTTGGGCCATTGTAGACTGAGGATTTATTTTAGGAAAAATACTTCTATGAGAAATAGTGGTTGATTGAGAATTTCTCACTTGAGGGTTTCCCTCTTTTCTTATGAACTTTAGTAGTGCTCACAATTGTCTCTATGTCGCCAGAATTTTGATCAACACCTTGAACGGGGGGTCATGCCCATCACCCTATTCTTCTCCAAATATGAGTGTATTTATCATTGTGGGGTTGATCCCAACTTCTACCATGCGATTATAAAAAATGTTGTTAGGCTCAAACCCTTTGATTTCTTCTGTAAACTTTAAATTAAATTGGTCAAAGTAAGAGGCATATTCATCAATTTTGGGAATTTATCTGAAGAGAATTTCACCAACTTTCCATGGTAGAGGAATGAAATGTTTTTTCCTTCTTTCATAAAAACCATGAAACCAAAACTTATACTGCCTTGCCACCTCTATGATAAATAATTTTTCCAGCACATAATAAGGGAGAAATATAGGATTTTCATGAGAACACAAAATCCTTATGATATTTTAATTATCCATTTTCTCAAGAATTTCCTTTTTATCCAAAAGTTGGATGCTTCCAATGAAATCTTGGAAGTATCTTCTCCAAAGAGTAATTTCTTAAATTATGAAACAAAATCACTGTAAACTTCATAAAAATAACGGGCAACTTTTTTCCTCCAGAGAGATTGATACGATAGTCTCAGGGTCAATTTTTGAGTTTACCTTTTTTACAATACTCAAACCTCTAAAAATATGACAGTGTGTGATAGAAAATATCAGAAAAGAGACCATGGATAACTTTTTATCACTTCTGAAATTCATCAACTGTGTGGAAATTTCATTTGATATGATATTTTCCCAATCGAAAACAACATTCTCATGAACTGTGAAATATAAAATATATAGTGCCAGCCGAGGAATAGTTGTTGTAGAATCTTGACCAGTAACTCTAGTATATGACCAAACAATTTCTCGATAAGGGTCCTTTAAATAACTAACTAGGATTTTGGATAAGTCTTCTGACATTGTAGTAGGATCTTTTAAGTATTCCTGCAGAAGCCCCATTCCATTATTTATCCATCTAAGAACATGTATGGCTTCTTATCCTTTGTATGTTAAGTTTGGCTCTGGTAGATTTAACATTTTCTTGAAGATTGAAGGAACCAATGAAATAGGGGAGATGATTTGTAGTAGAATTGTTCTTCCGTTTTGGAAAGTTTTATCAATGCATTAGGTGAAAATCTCTTTGCATTCGAAAACCTTAAAGACACAGCTGACGAGAGTTATTCCTGATGTCCAAAAATTATTATTATCTTTATATGGAAACGTTGAATAATACCAATATTCCCTAAACCAGTGGTCATTGAGATCTTCTCTACCGAATAGATTCAAGGTATCCCCGCAAAAGTGTTGTTTTCTTTCGTCCATATTTAACAGGTTGACATGCTTCTCTGTAATGCCACTTTAGAACAGTGAAATATTTTTTACGTTAGATCCTTGATGAGAGAATTAACATTAAATATATATTATTTTCCTCGATATAAACATCATTAACAACATCCTTTTCAAAATTTAATTTAGCAGTTGAGTTCGTAGAATTAACATTTAATATGAATCAAGAACTGTGAAATAGGAAGGACGCATCATGGAGGGGTGGCAGAGTGGAAGATTTCAAATGAGAAAGTGATTCTGATATTCCGTGATTCTGTCGTGATAAGAAAAATTCCTAAGTATGGATACTTTTCATATGGACTTGTGAAGACGGGAAGATACAAAGAAATGAAAATATGATTTCGTGAGTCCATGAAATGAAAACTAAAATAAGTGTTGGGAAGAGGTCAAGAGAGAAAAGTGATAGGCCGTGATTCCGCTAGTCCGCCAACCCACAAATGAAAACTAAACTAAGTATGGAAAAGACATAAGTCATGGAGATAAGATATGACAATGAAAATTAAGGGAGGGACACATACTTAGAGAAAATATAAGTGTATAATAATAAAAAAGAAAGAGGAAGTTATAAGGTTCAACACAACCCCATTTTTATGCACTCTTAGAGAGAACACTGTTGAACAGGATAAGTCAACTGAGAGGGGGGGTGAATCAGTTGTATAAAATTTCTTTCATTTTATAAGAATTACTTATTAATCAATAAAACATGCCTTTATCATTTAACTTGCAGTAATACATTTAACCAATAAATATACAATCACATAAATGAAATAGTGACACAGTGATTTTTCATGAGGAAACCCAAAAGGGAAAACCTCTTCTTCTTATGAATGAAAGGCAAGGTCCAACTCCTCTTTACATTCTTATTTTATCTGAGCTACAACCCAGATGAGGCTGCTACCTCTGTTTCTTCAACACCTACTGAATGGAAGCTACAACTCCCAGATGTACAAGCACCAACTTGTACATGAGACTTTTATAGTCTCCCCTTTCTCCTCCCTACCACCTTGAAATCATTCTCTGTCACTAAGAACCTGCAAACCAACTCTTTATATTCTCTGTCAAAGATTAAGCATTCAAATCCTCTCTGCATAATTCATTCTTGACCATACCACTTAGATTTATCAATATGTGTATGTGTCTTCCCTCCTCTGTCTTTTCTCTTCCTCAAATTTTACAGAGCCATATATCTCCCATAATCCTCTCTTTTTTCTTTTCTTGCAACATTCACTTTATATATCTTCCTATATCATTAGTGCGTACAATCGAACCCTCAGGCTTCAAAGAATCAGTTACAATAACTGAATAACTTCCTTACAACAATTCTTATTGGCCAAGGCATCAAGACGAACAATATCCACATGATCAGTTTAAACATTTAACCAACATTGTTCAATGAACATACATCTGTTTTAATTTTTTCAGCACAGAATAACCCTTGAGTTCTTTGGAAAACCACTTGTGCTAACCCATATGTCCATTGGCTGTGACCACAAGTTAATCGAAATGCATTTCGCATTTCGCAGTTCAGCAATTTGGCAATCCTATGTCGAAGAGTCTTGACACTTCAAGTTACGAAACCCCGAAATAGAGCTTAGTTTCATGCTAGCTCCTCCCTCTCACATGACCATCGGTGGTAACCACTCCCTACACCAAAAAGCTATTTCGGTGTTTCGCATTTTGGCGTTTCGACATTTCTTGTGATGAAGTGTTTCAATACTCCAAGTCACGAACCCTGAAATTTTTGGCGTTTCACATTTCAACATTTCGACATTTCACTTTTCGACGTTTCATCATTTCTGTGATGAAGTGTTTTGACACTCCAAGTCACGAACCCTGAAATGATCTGATGGCTTCACATTTGATCTGGTGGACATATATCGAACAATTATCGTTAACTTCTCAAGGACATATCAACGGTCATATACAACTCTTATATTACTCCTCCAATGCTTAATCCAACAGATATGACTTAATCATTCATCGAGATGGATGGCTATCATGGTTTCAGTATTTCGACATTCGAGACTTTCTGATGTTGAAGTTTTTGCTTACCATGCAAAAATACCGAAATAGAAACTCTCGGAATATCGAAATAGAAACTCCCAGAATCCCAAAATAGAAACTCCTAGAATCCCGAAATAGAAACTCCCGGAATCATGTGACGTGTGTCCCTTTCGGTATTTCGGCATTTGGGACTTTGTGATGTTAGAGTTTTTTCTTACCATGCAAAAATCCTGAAATAGAAAATCCTGGAATCCCAAAATAGAAACTCCCGACGTAAATTGACGATCTCTGAAATTCAAGATGTGCCCGTGAAAACTGATCCACGGTGCCTGTGCAAACTGACCAACAAACTCCCCCTTTGGCATTTTAAATTTTGACATTAATGACAAAAACAAGTCCTGTGCAAACTGCAATTCCTGCCAACAAACTCCCTCTTTGGCATTGATGGAAAACTTTAAATCTCTTCTCCCCCTTTTGACATCTATGGAAAAGGAAACAACCATACTCCCCCTGAGCAAAGAAAACCACTTGCAAAGATGTATCATTTCAGTAGCAACTCCCCATATCAATAATAGTCAATAAATCTCTGCAATCTGATTTTATAATGAAGCCCTTGCAATAATTGAGAATGAAATGAAATTACAGAGGGTAAACCCCCAACTGATCCCCGAGACTTTCAAATTGCATTTTAGATAAAGGTTTAGTAAATACATCTGCAATCTGATCCTTTGTGCAGACATATTCCACTTTAATAACTTTAGACATAACCTGCTCTCTTAGAAAATGAAATTTAATGGGAATATGCTTTGTTTTTGAATGCATAACATGATTTTTAGAAATACTAATTGCACTGGTATTATCACAAAAGATAGGTATAGGTTCATCATAATGAATATGTATATCTTCCAGCATTTGTTTCGTCCATATAACCTGAGTGCAAAAAGTTGCAGTTGCTATGTATTCTGTTTCAATAGTAGACAAAGACACTGCTGATTGTTTTTTACTTGACCAACTTACAAGACATCCTCCAAGAAAAAATGCTGCTCCACTAGTACTCTTCCTATCATCAACACAACCTGCCCAATCAACATCAGTGAAATCATATAAATCAAGCTGATTGCTTGTAGGATACCATAAACCATACTCTGTTGTCCCCTTAAGATATCTGAAAATTCTTTTGACTGCAAGTAGATGAGAAGTTTTTGGTGAAGCCTGAAACCTGCCAACTTGACAAACTGGATGCATAATATCAGGTCTTGTAGCTGTAGCATAAATAAGACTACCAATCATATATTTGTATACCGTCTGATCAACATCTTTAGTATCATCAAACTTACTTAATTTACAACCAGTAACCATGGGAGTGCCAACTTGTTTAGAATCTTCCATCTGAAATTTCTTAAGCATTTCATTGATATACTTGGTTTGAGAAATGGAAATACCTTTATTAGATTGAGTAATTTGTAAACCTAAGAAAAACTTCATTTCTCCTAGCATGGACATCTCAAACTCTTTCTGCATACTTTCAACAAACTGTTTACTGAGCCTATTATCATCACTACCAAAAATGATATCATCTACATATATCTCAACAATGATCATGCTATCAGTTTCTTCTTTAATATATAGATTACTATCAGTGTTACCTTTCCTGAATCCTTGCTGCCTCAAGTAATTGTCAAGTCTAGAATACCAAGCCCTTGGTGCTTACTTCAGGCCATACAATGCCTTTTTCAACCTGTAAACATATTGTTCTGCTTCTTGTACTTGAAAACCATCTGGTTGTTCCATATATACTTCTTCCTCTAAATCACCATTCAAAAATGCAGATTTTACATCCATTTGGTACACTTTAATGTGTTTAGAATTGGCATAAGCTAGAATCAGTCTAATGGATTCCATTCTTGCAACAGGAGAAAAAGTTTCTCCAAAATCTATTCCTTCTACTTGTGCATACCCTTTACAAACCAATCTAGCCTTGTTTCTAGTTATTTTACCTGCTTCATCCATCTTATTTCTAAAAACCCATTTAGCCCCTATGGCATTCTTATTCAAAGGTCTAGGAACCAATTCCCATGTCTTATTCTTTTCTATTTGACTAAGTTCTTCATTCATTTCTTTCATCCAATACTCATCTTTAATTGCTTCTTAAATATTTTTGGGTTCAATCAGAGAAAGTAAAAATACTTGTTCATGAGTTGAGGTGGATTCTTGTCTTCTGCTTCTTGTTCCAACACCTGCATTTATGTCACCAATTATCTATTCTTCAGGGTGATTTTTCTGTATTCTCTTGCTTGGAGTCTTTGATGGAGTCATGCTTTTGGATGGAGTTGTGCCCTGTGTCAAAGTAGGAATTAATTGTTCACTGTCAGCATCCTTAGTTTCTTCTGTTTCACTTACCTCATCATTCCTTTTATGCTTGTCATCTATCTCATATATTTGATGATTCTTTTGTTTATATTTAGACTTTAAAAATGAGGACTCATCAAATTTCACAAATATGGCTTCAACTATTTTGTTCAATCTGAAGTTGTAACATTTATAATCTTTCATTGAACATGAATACCCAACTAAAATACCTTCATTTGTTCTAGATTCCAACTTACCCAAATGCTTGTCAATTCTTTTGATATAACATTTACTGCCAAAAATTCTGAAATGTTTAACATTAGCTAGTCCGCCTTTCCATAACTGATAGGGTGTCTTAAAATGATTGTTTCTCAACAAGCTTCTATTTAAAATGTGAACAATAGTGTGAACATCTTGAGGCCATAGTATATTACTTAGTTTAGATTCATTGAGCATAGTTCTAGCCATCTCCATAACAGTCCTATTTTTTCTTTCAACCACTCCATTTTGTTGAGGTCTTTCAGTAACAGAAAAATGTCTTCTTATCCCATTTTAATCATAGTATCTGTTGAATTCTTTAGACACAAATTCCCCTCCATTATCTAATCTTAAACATTTAATTTTCATGTCACATTCATTTTTAGTTGACTCCTTGAAGGTTTGAAAATAGCTAAAAGTTTTAGATTTCTTTTTCAATAAAAACATCCATGTCATTCTAGTAAAGTCATCCACAAATAGTAGAAAATATCTTTCTCCTTTTAACCCTGCTGTTCTCATAGGTCCACAGACATCAACATGTACTATTTCCAATGGTTTAATTGTTGAATGTTCTTTGGTTTTGAATTTAACTCTAGTTTGCTTACCATGTTGACATTGCTTGCAGACAGAACTTGAAAGATCCTTTATGACATGTAAATCTCTTATTGATTTCCTTTTATTCAACTAAATCAGATTTTCAAAGTTAATGTGTCCAAGTCTTTTGTGCCAGAACCAACTTTCATCTTCACTCCCAAGTCTTTTTCTTCATCTAGTATGTAAATGTTGCTTGAGGTTCTTGTGGCTGTTCCAACTAGTTTATTTGATTTTATATCCTTGATTTGACATCCTTTTGAATCAAAAATCATAAAGAGACCTTTATCACAGGTTTGAATTACACTTAATAATCTATGTTCCATTTCCTCAACCAATAAGACATTTTCAGCCATGATTTTCTTCTTGTTTAGACATACAGTTCCTTTTCCAACTATCCTAGCTGATTGATCACTTCCAAAGGTGACTGTACCTTCTTTTCCTTCATCTAGTTCAACAAAGAGTTGTTTTCTACCTGTCATATGCTTTGAACATCCACTATTCACAACCCATTTTACTTTATGTTCTGCTTGTAGATCTATAGTGCATTTTTCAATGTTCAGATTTTCACTTTTCTTTTTCCAAAATTTGGTTTTCAGATCTATGTAAGTGGGTTCATTAAATTTCTAAAAACTCATAGAACAATTTCTTGACACATGCCCAAAGTTGTTACACTTGTAACATTCAGTCTCATATCTTAAGGTGTCAAATCTGTTGTAAGAGTAGTTCATATTGTTTTGACTAGTTTTACCATGTCCTCTTCCATATTCAAAATTAGACCTTTCATGACTGTTATGTGCATTTATCTTTCTTGAAAAACTATTACAAAATTCAGCCTTATGTCCATACTTATAACGAAATAAACAATGGCCTTCAAACCTATTTTGATGTTTTCCATAACTTTTTCTATGCACTGTTGAACCCTGATTTTCTTCTTGCCTTTCTGATTCCATCTTCTTGCTAGTATTTTTCTCATGATTATCCTCTGTACCTGCTTTCTCAACACTTGAACTAGAACATCCATTAGTTACAACAGATTTATAACCAATTCCAGTCTTATTATATGTTGATATTTGACTACTAATAATTTGATCTAACACTTGAGAACTCTCATTCATGTTATTTTCTTGTACTTTCTTTCTTAAAGAGACTACTTCAATTTTTAAACCTTCATTTTCCTTATCCTTTTTTGTAAGCATTTTAGTTAGAGCTTCTTCAGTCACTCTAGCCTCTTCTATTTTAAGTTTTAAGTCAACTACCATGATTTCAGTTCTATCAATCAAACCATTTGATTTCTGTAATTCAAATTCTAGATTCTCAATTTCTCTTTTAAAAT
>ML793619.1:0-24993 GCA_009831015.1 Picea engelmannii | reverse complement strand
GCTTTTCTTTTTGTAAGTTTTTCTTTGAAAAAACTTCTTATGTCTATTCTTGAATTCCTTAGGTTTTCTATCACTGTCTTCTTCATTATCAATATGCTTATTTTAAGGACACTTAGATGCAAAATGTCCTATTCTACCACAACCAAATCATTTAAGAGGAAGCTTACCTTTATACTTTCCAGTACCTCTTTTCATATTTTTAACAAAATTTGCTTCTTCCACGTCACCTTCTGACTCGTCATGAATGCTGATTTCTGCTTCAACCTTTTTCTTATATTTCTTTGCTACCTTGAAAGCTACTTCTTTCCTGAAAGAATTCTCACCAGAGGTTCTCATCTCATATGCTATTAGTATTCCATGTAATTAAGCCATTTCTAAAGTATCAAGATTTTTTCTTTCTTCTAATGAAGATATTTTTGAATCAAATCTTACAGGAAGTGATCTAAGTACCTTTTGCACAATAATATTATTATTAACTGTTTCTCCTAGACCTCTCATGGTATTAACAACTTCATCAATACGAAGAAAGTAGGTAGCTATATCTTCAGATTCTTCCATTTTCAAGCTTTAAAATTGACTTCTATATGATTGTAGCTTAGCACTCTTTACCTTAGTGTCTCCTTCATATACATTTTTCAATTTATCCCATATTTCTTTTTTTGATGCACAATGCATAACTTTAACAAATTCTGACCCTGCTAGACCTCCTAGTCTTGCATACATAGCTTTGGAATTACTCTCATAGAGTCTCTTACTTGTAGCATCTATTGGAATGGTTGCTAGGAATTTATATTCATTTAGTACAACCTGCCAGATATCTACTCCTTGAGTTTGTAAAAACAACTTCATCCTGATACTCCAAAAAGCATAATTATGACCATCAAACAAAGACAATCCATGTTTTGTAAATTCTAACTTCTTATCCATTATGAATGATCAAAAACCTCCAATGGTTAAACTGATATCTTGAAGTAACCTGCTCTGATACCAATTGTTGAACATGATAAGTCAACTGAGAGGGGGGGTGAATCAGTTGTATAAAATTTCTTTCATTTTATAAGAAGATTACTTATTAATCAATAAATCATGCCATTAACATTTAACTTGCAGCAATACATTTAACTAATAAATATACAATCGCATAAATGAAACAGTGACACAATGATTTTTCATGAGGAAACCCAAAAGGGAAAAACCTCTTCTTCTTATGAATGAAAGGCAAGCTCCAACTCCTCTTTACATTATTATTTTATTTAAGCTACAACCCAGATGAGGCTGCTACCTCTGTTTCTTCAGCACCTACTGAATGGAAGCTACAACTCCCAGATGTACAAGCACCAACTTGTACAAGAGACTTTTACAGTCTCCCATTGCTCCTCCCTACCACCCTGAAATCATTCTCTGTCACTAAGAGCCTGCAAACCAACTCTTTATCTTCTCTGTCAAAGATTAAGCATTCAAATCCTCTCTGCACAATTCATTCTTGACTAGACCACTTAGATTTATCAATCTGTGTATGTGTCTTCCCGCCTCTATCTTTTCTCTTCCTTAAATTTTACAAAGCCATATATCTACCATAATCCTCTCTTTTTTCTTTTCTTGCAACATTCACTTACAACATTCAACGCGTACAATTGAACCCTCAGGCTTCAAATAATCAGTTACAATAACTGAATAACTTCCTTACAGTAATTGTTATTGGCCAAGGCATCAAGACGAACAATATCCACATGATCAGTTTAAACATTTAACCAGCACCGTTCGATGAACATACATCTGTTTTAATTTTTTCAGCACAGAATAACCCTTGAGCGCTTTGGAAAACCACTTGTGCTAACCCATATGTCCATTGGACATGACCACAAGTTAATCGAAATGCATTTCACATTTCGCAGTTCAACAATTCGGCAATCATATGTCGAAGAGTCTTGACACTTCAAGTTACGAAACCCCGAAATAGAGCTTAGCTTTGTGCTAGCTCCTCCCTCTCACATGACCATCGGTGGTAACCACTGCCTACACCAAAAAGGTATTTCGGTGTTTCGCATTTCGACATTTCCGCATTTCTTGTGATGAAGTGTTTCAATACTCTAAGTCATGAACCCCAAAATTTTCGGCATTTCGCATTTCACATTTCGGCGTTTTGGCATTTTTGTGATGAAGTGTTTCGACACTCCAAGTCAGGAACCCCGAAATGATCTGACGACTTCACATTTGATTTGGTGGACATAGATTGGATGATTCTTGTTAACTTCTCGAGGACAGATCAATGGTCATATACAACTCTTATATTACTCCTATATTACTCCTCTTAAGGTGGTTAACTTCTGGAGGACAGATCAATGGTCATATACAACTCTTATATTACTCTTATATTACTCCTATATTACAGATCAATGGTCATATACAACTCTTATATTAGTCCTACAATTCTTAATCCAACGAAAATGACTTAATCATTCATCGAGATGGATGGCTTTCGTGGTTTCCGTATTTTGGCATTTGGGACTTCATGATGTTGAAGTTTTTGCTTACCATGCAAAAATCCCAAAATAGAAACTCCCAGAATCCCGAAATAGAAACTCCCGGAATCATGTGACGTGTGTCCCTTTCGGTATTTCGGCATTCGGGACTTCGTGATGTTGGAGTTTTTACTTACCATGCAAAAATCCTAAAATAGAAACTCCCAGAATCCCGAAATAGAAAATCCCGGAGTAAATTGACGATCTTCGAAATTCAAGTTGTGCCTGTGAAAACTGATCCATGGTGCCTATGCAAACTGACCAACAAACTCCCCCTTTGGCATTTTAAAGTTTGACATTAATGACAAAAACAAGTCCTGTGCAAACTGCAATCCTTGCCAACAAACACCCATTTCCAAATAGTTTTTGAACCAAATTTGATAGAAATCATTTGAAGTTCGCTAAAGGTCAACAACTAAGTCTCAAATTTAAATGGTTGTGGTGAATTATTTAGATGCCTATCCCCACAACCCTAGTATAACTAAAATATTCTTTTTAGTCCCAAGTTGGGATTTTAGTTTGTTGAAGTTAATTCGTTGAATTTAAGAATAAATTTAGTGGTATGAACAAGTATTTGACTTAAGGTGTGACTTGTTTTCACATGGAGTGTGTACAAAAATAAAATATTGGTGAAAATGAACTAAAACAAATGATGAAAACAAAATAAATTTACAAGATCAGAAAAGTAAATATGAAAAGTACTAAATAAAAAATCATTTTCTTTTATCAAAGGTAATTTTCTTAATCCTATCAAAGACAAGATTTTAAAGACCAAGAAATAAAATCTCCTCATGCAAACTATCTCGGGACTAGTGCAATCTAAAATTAAATTGCAAATCTAGGGAAAAAACATAACTTTGATGAATACTGAGAACCTAATGTTGATACTGAGAGTGGGGGTGAATCAGTATCCAGTACAATTTAAAAACCTTTTTCAAATTATACTTAAACCATTCAATTATATCCAATGAGCAATGAACAATGGTATAAGAGTTACACCAATACACCACAATACACCATGCACAATAGATGAGAAATAATCAATAGTTTTTGTTCAAGGGAAGTAATGACTTCCAAAGGTAGCTACAACTTCCAAATGTAAAGGGAGGGATAAACCTCCAAGAGGAAGATACAATCCTCCAATATAAAGATATATTTTAACTCTCTATCCTTTCCCCTTCCTTCCACCCAAGAATATATGAGAGATAATAAAACTTTATTCAATTCTGGTCTGTTCATAAGACCCAACTTGTACAGCATGCCCCGCGCTCAATATTTAACATCTGATTTTGAAACTCGTAAAAAAGAAACTAAAGTCCGTACTCTTTCCAATGGAAGTGGTCCCACTACATTTGGAGTCTGTATGAAAAAGTTATGACTATTTTACCCAGAACACCTCTTTTTTTGACTAGTTTCAGGACTGGTCACAAACCCTATATTCCACAGAGTGTATGTCCATAATTATAGTGAATCAAGAGCTAAAATTTTTACCATAGGTACCTTGATATGTCTTCTCACTACCATAGATATTTCACCATCTGAATCGTTCTAGAAAAAAAGTTATAGCAAAAATGGTAAGATGACCTGAAAATAACATACCTTAGAACACATCACCAAAATACTTCATCCTCCCTTGAAATCCGGCCTTCTTTTACTTCTTCTTCCCTCTGAAATTCGACTTGTATCAAATGAATGTATAATGATGTTTATTTATACCATTTATGTCACTTCCTTTTAACAATAGGTCCGACCTGACACTTTCTTATTTTGTAATTCTTTTCTTTAATTATCTTCAGGGCCTACATGTACAATTCACTTTGTCATCTTCAAAAATTCATTTCTCCTCAACCATGAGGATCCACATGACGTGCCACATACCACCGGAAACATCATGATGTATACTATCCATCCATGGGTGTTTTATCTGCATGTACATTTTCCTTCATGTCCAAATAACTTCATCAATCTTGTGGTCCAAAACCCATGACTAGGGTTGACATCAATGACAACAACCAATATTCCAACACCTAAGGAATTATTTTATTTACCAAACAACTTGTCCCATATAAATCATTTCAAAACCAACCAATAAACTAAGGTTCTAGTGCTGAGAAATGAAAAGTGATGTAGTTGAAAAATACTTAATATTTGCAAAGAGAAGGACTAAAATTCAACATGCAAATAGTTTGTTCCTTATCCATTTTTATGCAATTTCAAGCAAATTAAAATTAAAGAAACATCCAACTAATGATTCTAGAATAATTATGAAATTGAAAAAAATAAAGTAACCCATATAGAATCCCTAAAGGAAGTAAATACTAAATATTTAAAACCCCTTTCTTTACTTACAATGTTTCTATGGGACAAATCAATAAAACAAATCAATCTGGAAGCAATTATAGGGAGCCAAATGCATCAACTATTAAATTCTAGGATATAAGATAAGAAGGAAACATTATGAAAAATTGAAATTCAACACAAAAAAAATGGCCATAACATTTTCACTAGTAATTAACATGCATGTATTTTTATAAAGGAAAAATGTTTTATGAAAAATAACTAAAAATGTAGGAAATGCCTATGGTCGAGATGAAAATTTAGAATTTCCTATATAGGTCACCTAAAAAAACTAAGGATACAACAAGAAAAAATAATGGAAAAAAGAAAGGACAACTAATCTACCAAAGGCCCTAGGAAGCACACACACAACTAAGGAATGAGATAAGGGTCAACTTTCCCAATGGAGTTGCCAATTTGTGTTGGGTGATTTGTTACTAATGTGTAATGAAATTCCCTACTTACAAGTTATATAGTGTAAGAAATAGAAGAAAGGAAAATAGAATAAAATGACAATGATCAAGTTGGATATTCCTTAACTTATCCTATGAAATATACAAGATACATGTCAAGGGAACTAGCATCTAAGATCTAAAACATAAGATAATGTAAGTAATAAAGAATTATTTATTATTCCAATGGAAATAGGACTTACAATCAATACCTTGATGATGGCTTGTTTGAGAAAAATGGGATCCAAAGCCACCTTAAGGGAAGGGTCCTTTTCCTCCTTGTGTGCTCCCACTCCAAGCTTGGTGGTAGAAGCAAAATCTCAAATGGTAGAGACATGATGGATAGGGTGCAAGATCTCTCTGGTGAAATTTTAGCAACATAACCTTACTATTGAATGTGGATGAAATGGGTGACCTCAATGGATTTATTTATAGGTGAAATGGTGGACCTTCCTTTAGAGCTAGATTCAATGTAAAATATCCTAATGCATTAATGAAGTAATGGGATAAATATGGTTAGTGAAGACTATATAAAAAACTATAATTAGTAATAATGGATTAATAAGATCCACACTTTCCCACTATACCATTTTTGGGAGGTGTACAGGTATTAATGACCCATAAAAATAATGATTGTTTACTTTAGGTTGATAGTACAATTTTTAAGAGATTTCCTGCGTGCTCCACATGTGGAAAATGAGCTAAATACTATAATGTGATCTTTTGGTCAACTCTTTGGTTTGAATTATCTCATTATGCGAAGATTGAGGTCACATGATGAAGGGAATGAAGGATAAAATTACAAAGTTATGTTTTTGGATGAAAATGCTCTTGGAAAAATAGGTGGGAAAAATTAGGTTAATAACAATTTATAGACATCCTAGAGGTTAATATAGAAATATTTTATAATTTTAAGCTACTTATCACAGTTATAGGGACACCTTGATAAAAGGACAATATCATTGACATATATAAGGAGGATAATGACAAAATTTTCCAATGTTGTGCTTTCACTACCAACTTTCTTGAGAAAATATTCTAACTTGTCAATATAAAAACAAAAAGAGTAGGAAATAGAGGACAACCTTACTGAGCCACAATATTACAATTGATTTCCTTTGGCTAGCCCTCATTGTGATGTAGGAGCATTGCTCCATCTTAGCATGCACCAGATAATTAACATGCATGGTGCACATTCAAGGAAGGAGAGGCGTTACCCTCTCATTTTTGCCTCGAGAATCCAAGAAGTGATCCAGGCATTAATTGAAGACAACATGGAAAAGCCAAGTTGTGCTTTCGCACAAGCTGGAGATAAGGTCACCATTAATAGGCTGATGACAGAAGGGATCTGCATCCAATTTGGAGCAGATTTCCATCATTGCAATCTGTCCATTAGATAGGCATTTTGAATGGTGATTTGACACCACTCATTTAGCTTGCGAGGGAAGCTCATAGATCCCGTCTTGTATAAATATTTGTATTTTTCCAATTAGAAAGTTGGTAGGCTGGAGGTTGATGAGAGACGAGACTCAGTTGTAGCTCGGACTCCACCATTGTAATTTGGCATTCCACCATTAATAGAAAATGATAGTTTTTCCTGTTCTATCTTTCTGTGTAATGGGTACTATGTTATGAATGTCATTTACATGTTTGTGAATTGTAGATGAATGTTAGAAATCATATGCAGGGATAGAGATACAGTTTCCTATCCAAGAGTGTGCTGAGTTAAGTCTAGTTCTCTAGGATAAGTGCAAGGAGTGCGCGACAGAGTAGGGAAAATATATGAGCCGACGCAAGGAGTGCATATCTGAACTTAGTGGAGTCAGAAGAGAATCTTCCAGGAGGGAACGCCATATTAATTTACAGACTCAGAGATAAATTTCAAGGAGGTTAAGTTCCTTGAAAATAAAGACTGTGTGGGGAGAAGCACAGTTCAGATTTACTGAACATTGAAATACTCTGCCAGGAGGGCATCGAGCTTGCGCGAGCATACACAAAAGGAACACGGTCGAAAGTGTTGGAGAATCCAAAAATTGCTGAACATTCTAGTGAAGGAAGGCTTTGAAAGAAGTGCGTCGACAAAGGAAAGGAAATGCCCTAAACCTTTCCCTAAGGCTAAGAGAGAAGATGTCAAAGAGATGAGGCAAGCTCAAGGAGTGCACCCAAGGTGTTGTAAGTTCGCCCTACAAGCTTAGGGAGAAGGTGAGAAGCTTCCATGAGGGAAAGAGAAACTCACAGAGGAACTTGGAACCTTGGAGGTTTTCAAGTCAAGCAAGGTTGCAGGAGAGTTGCACAGATTTCTGCAAGGAGTGCAGAAAGGAGTTTCGAGAACAATCTAAGTCTCGAAAGGTGAATTTGTGCTAAGTGTGCAAAATAATCAATGACTTGCCGAAGTCCCAAAGACAATGAAGTCATCCATCGTCAAGGAGAATACAGGTGACAAAATACTTAGAAGTTCAGGAACAAGAGCTTCAGAAGGTTTGCTGAGAGAAAACAAGGATCTTCGCAAAGTCGCGAAGAGAGATTTGAATCCAGATCATTGGATTTGGAAGATCATGTGGTAGGGATCCATGCATTTTGGAGGAAGAACCCTTCAGAGAAAAGAGGAGGAGAATACTCAAAGAGATGGGGAAGCCGAAGCAATCCTAGCCGTCCAAAGGAGAGGGACACGTGGAGTTGGATCGATGCATCACTGATTTGTAATCGGGAAAAGTAGAGTCGAGAGAAGAGAAGACTCACGAGGTCTGAACTCATGAAGTTGATCACAATTGTTGATCGTAGGAAGAATGAGGACTTTATATCTGGTCCCAGAGTATTCTTCGATTCGAGAAATTGAGGAAGGAGAATAAAGCATATCGTGAAAGTCCTGAAGCACGGTGTCGTGAAGGGAGTTGGCCCACAAACACAGCCGTGGTCACATCAAGGAAGGAGCTTAGCATCAATAGCTAACGCCGTTGACATAAGAGTTGAAAAGTGCTAAGGAGAGGGTCTGCAGGTGCCACATCGTGGGTGCCGAGGAAGAAAAAAGGGCTTGTGTCAAGTTGATTCGGTTCCATCAGGAGCCCGATGAACCATTCAGTTCGATGACTTGAACGATCCTATACCGGGAGGTCATGCCAACCCAAAGGAGGGAAGGGGTTGTCACCAAGAGTGGTAGATATCAGGTGAAGGGAGAAACAAAGGAGATAGTATGATACCAAGAGTGGTATTAGAGAAAGTTTTTGTCTATAGATTTCAGGCGAATGAGAATTTGAGGATGCTCTTAGTTGTAGAGTGAAAACCAGACTTGCCAGGAGGGCAGGTGGAAGGTAAAGATGACCATTATGGTCGTAAACATGGTCAAGGAGAAGTCTACCCATAGAGGAGCAAGGCAGAGATGGACAAGGAGCTCAGTGAAATCCGAGCACAGATGGAGAGACTTGAATTCAAAATGTAGCAAGAGTCAAAGGTACACTGGAGGTACGAATGGCCTTTGAAGAGAACATCTAGATGGCCAGTTCAAAAGTTATTGGACAAGAGGAAACAACAGGTGTTAAAGAGGTGGTTGAGGCATGCTGAAAACCTCAGTCATAAGGGAAAAAGATATGGCTAGGGTCTCATAGATTGTGAGGTGGGAAATGAGAAGAGGTCAGTGGATCTTGTAAACTGCCAGGTGGGCATAAGAGACATCCCAGATTTCCAGGTGGGAAAGGGAGAAGAGGTGAACTCAGTTGAGAGTTTGCGTCAACTAAGAGGGTTGAAAAATGAAGAGGAGGCAGAAGAAGGACCTCACTCAGATGGAGATTCACGCAGAAATGTAAGCCACGTGAATGAAGATGATGAAAAGTTACAAAATTTCATCATAGAGGAGAAGGATCAGAGGAGCATTCTGATCATTGGGGGAGTCGAGATATTCCTACCAAGCGGCTGAGGAGAGGCTAGCACGGAGGTTGAAAATGAAACATAAAAATAACAAGAAGAGACTGTTAAGTTGGAAGAGGAGCATATACTAATGTTTGTCCCAACAGAAGGAGAAGAGCATTCAGCAGAATCGCTCGACGTTTTCAGCCAGGAAGATGAACAAGATATGACTACAACACTGGAGCCTACAACATAAGGGGGACTAGATATCATAGACTTTGCTGATCTGTGTGAGGAATTGGAATCTCTTGAGAGGAGAGTGGAAATGCAAGGCATGCATATCCAACAGACTATGTTGGAAGCATATGAAGGACTACACCAACATGAGGAGCAGCTAGAGGAAGCTAGAATGGGAACAACCGAAGGAATGGAAGGAGCAAATCTGTCAGGAGAAGTGGTAGCTGAGCAACAATTCAGTGATGAGGAGCCTACATGAGTGAACACTGTAGCAGAGTGGAAAGCTAAGGCCACAAGGGAAGAATATGTCTTGGGAAGTCAATGTGATTTTCCCATTGACAAGGAGGGAGTGCAGCGAGCTAGTTTGCAACAGAAGAACCAACCGATGGAGCAGCTGGATGAGGTGATTGAGGAGACAAGGAAGATGATGTCGGATTCAACAGAGGAATTGGTCAGCACGATGAAGCTATATGAAAGGAAACTTGAACGAGCAACGAGGAAGATGCAGGAGCAAAAGCAACAAAGCGGAGGAGCCGAGAGACAACTCCAAGAGAAAGTTTGGGATCCAAGTGGATTTCAGCCATGCTGGAAAGCTCATGAGCAGGAGCTCATGATTTTCGTAGATGTGGAGTATGATGCAGAAGCATCACTCCATCTTAGCACGTGCTAACTAATTAACACGCACGGTGCACATTCAAGGAAGGAGAGGCGTCGTCCTCTCATTTTTTCCTCGAGAATCTAAGGCTTGATCCATGCATTAATTGAAAACAAGCTGGAAAAGCCAAGTTGTGCTTTCGCACAAGCTGGAGATAAGGTCTCCATTAATAGGTTGATGGTAGAAGGGATTTGCATCCGATTTGGAGCATATTTCCATCATTTTAATATGTCCATTAGATAGGCATTTTGAATGGTGATTTGACACCACTCATTTAGCTTGCGAGGGAAGATCATAGAGCCCCTCTTGTATAAATCTTTGTATT
This sequence comes from Picea engelmannii, assembly GCA_009831015.1. Taxonomy (NCBI): domain Eukaryota; kingdom Viridiplantae; phylum Streptophyta; class Pinopsida; order Pinales; family Pinaceae; genus Picea; species Picea engelmannii. Next base: position 14,625 of record ML793619.1, on the reverse strand, counting down.
TTTCCAATTAGAAAGTTGGTAGGCTGGAGGTTGATGAGAGTTGAGACTCATTTGTAGCTCTGACTCCACCATTGTAATTTGGCATTCCACCATTAATAGAAAATGACAGGTTTTCATGTTCTATCTTTCTGTGTAATGGGTATTGTGTTATGAATTTCATTTACATGTTTGTGAATTGTAGATGAATGCTAGAAATCATCTGCAGGGATAGATATATAGTTTCCTATTCAAGAGTGTGTTGAGTTAAGTCTGGTTCTCTAGGCTAAGTGAAAGGAGTGCGCGACAGAGTAGGGAAACTCTATGAGCCGACACAAGGAGTGCATATTTGAACTCAGTGGAGTCAGAAGAGAAGCTTCCAGGAGGGCACGCCAAATTAATTTATAGACTCGAGAGAAATTTCAAGGTGGTTAAGTTCCTTGAAAAGAAAGATTGTGTGGGGAGAAGCATAGTTCATAGTTACTGAAAACTATGAAATACTTTTCCAGGAGGGCATTGAGCTATCACGAGCATACACATAAGCAACACGGTTGAAAGTGTTGGAGAATCCCATAATTGCTGAAAATTCCGGTGAAGGAAGGCTTTGCAAGAAGTGCGTCGACAAAGGAAAGGATATGCCTTAAACCTTTCCCTAAGGCTAAGAGAGAATCCGTCGAAGAGTTGAGCCAAGCACAAGGAGTGCACCCAAGGTGTTGTAAGTTTACCTTACAAGCTCAGGGAGAAGGGAGAGAATATTCCAGGAGGGAAAGAGAAACTCGCAGAGGAACTTGGAACCTTGGAGGTTTTCAAGTCAAGCAAGGTCACAGGAGAGTTTCACAGATTTATGCAAGGAGTGAAGAAAGGAGTTTCGAGAACAGTCTAAGTCTCAAGTGGTGAATTTGTGCTAAGTGTGCAAAATAATTAAGGACTTTCCAAAGTCTCGAAGACAGTGAAGTCATCCATTGTCGAGGAGAAGACAGGTGGCAGAAGATCGATAAGTTTGGAAACAAGAACTTCAGAAGGTTTGCCGAGAGCAAACAAGGATATTCACGAAGTCGCGAAGAGTGATTTGAATCCAGATCGTTGGATATGGAAGAGAAAGTGGCAGGGATCTATGCATTTTGAAGGAAGAACCCTTCGAAGAAAAGAGGAGGATAATACTTGAAGAGATGGGGAAGCCGAAGAAATCCTATCTGTCCAAAGGAGAGGGAGACGTGGAGTTGGATCAAGGCATCATTCATTCACAATCAAGAAAATAAGAGTCGAGAGAAGAGAAGACTCGCGAGGCCCGAATTCACGAAGTTGATCATAGTCGTTGATTGCAGGGAGAACGCGGACTGTATATCTGGTCTCGGAGTATTCGTCGATTCGGGAAATCGGGGAAGGAGAAGAAAGCAGCTCGTGAAAGTCCCAAAGCGTGGGGTCGCGAAGGGAGTTGGCCCATAGACACAACCATGGTCACATCAAGGAAGGAGCTTAGCATCAAGAGCTAAGGTCATTGACGCAAGAGTTGAAAAGAGCTAAGGAGAGGGTCCACAGGTGCCACATCGTGGGTGCCGAGGAAGAAAAAAGGGCATGTGTCAAGTTGAATCGGTTCCATCAGGAGCCCAATGAACCATTCGGTTCGACGAATTGAATGATCCTAGACCAGGAGGTCCTGCCATCCCAAAGGAGGGAAGGGATTTTCACCACATTGTTTATAAAACTGGCCATGACCTACTCATAAATCCTTATTATCGCAGTCCCCAATACAAAAGGAACCCTAATATATTCTAGCTTCTTCCAAATGTATTTCTAGGAATGGAAAAAGATTCCCAAAGTAAACAAAACAACAAAGAAAATTAACCTCATTATTATGACAATCTTAGATTATAATCCTAAGAGTAACTAGGTTATCTAAAGTTGAATGATATCTTTATAAGTAATTTTTCCCCTTAACTATATTATCATGAATTTCAATCCATGAGATATTGTTCTTCTCCAATATTAATCAATACAACGTATTAAGAAGATGGATTATCATAATAGTCCTATAATTTGAAGGATTATTTTTTCTTCCACTTTAAAAAATAGGAACAATAAGGATTTCTATCCAAAGATTAGGAAATCCTTCCTTGGATACTAGATAAAAAGGTGTGAATGTGAGGAATGAGATAGAACCTCCGATCTTTAAAATTTCAACTTAGTGGCCTTCAATATCTTTTTCTTTCTCTTTTGTGAGGTGTTTAATTCTAACCTCAATGTATTATATAATGAAATGTTTTATATCATACGCATGGATTGGTTATTAGCAAAAACATTAGGATACCTAGGACTAATAAATATTTTAAGGTTAAGTTCCATTCACCCCAGGAATATTACAATTCTCTCTAGATCTTCAAGTTAAAATCTCCAAAACCTTTTTGGTTAAAAATTGGAAAGGCTTAGGAGCTTATCTTTATTTTTGTTTATGTATTTCCACTTCGTTCATTTAACAAGACTTTTGTAGTCTTTTATTTTGATATTTTTTAGGTATTTTTTTAAGGCATTTCTATCACTTTCCCTAGCAAACTTACAATCTTTATCATACCAAGGAATCAATCTATTTTTCTTATTGAAATACATACTAAATGAGGACTTGTTTATGCAGGTTGAAATGATAGATGTAATGTTATGTTACAAGTCCTAAATATTGTTATTATTAAAGGGGAGGTTGATATCGTTTTTAATTCCTTTAAGAAAAGTTCAAATTTGGTTTCATGAGAGCTTATATGATTTTGGAAATTAGGATCCTCTTCATTTTGTTTCATATGCTTACATATGTTTAGATTTAAGACTAAGGGTTAACGATATGCATCAAGCTCATGAATTCTCTAACATACAAATGCTATAAAATTGATTAATTAATGAGATGGATGAAATAACATAATCAACTACAATATTAGGAAGATCATGGATGCAATTCATATGGTAGGAATTTGGCCATTGATTTAAATCATTAGAAAATAGAAGGTCATCACAATTTCATAATTTAACCATCTCTGTACCAAACAAGTTTTCAATTATATCTTCATAGATTCTCTTGTAGGTGCATATCAAATATAGATCTTCCTCTCTCCATAGAAGGTTAAGGTTAGAGATGTTGCTTACGATTATGGATTGGTTATTTGTAGGTCTGACATTAAATTCAACAAGAAAAATAATATTACCTTTATTCCATAGATAAGATATATCACATGTTCTAATACATTTAAAGGACAAATTATATATATATATATATATAACTTTTTTTAATAAAATTTTGAGTTTATGGGTGCAAAATAACATACAACTAAGAAAATATTTTGAGTATTAATGTTTGAGATTTCTAATCAAATGTATTGGTTGAAATGATCTTTCTTTGGAAGCCTAATGTAGGATGTAAGGGAATTTCTTATGAAAAATCTATTCCTCCAAACCCTTAATGGAAATACTTTTTATTTCGTATGGAGCATAGAGTAAACCCATCCATATTAAGGACATATGATTCATCATATTTCCAAGTTTCCATAAGTAAAATAATGACTAGTTTTTTGGAAATTTAAGTCAATTTAGGATCATTCCTCCATGGAAATCGTAAACAATTCCACATGAGGATTCTAACTTTACTTAATTCTCATTTTTCAATATCATTTTGGTTCTATTCTCTAATAATTGTTTTCTTATTTTTGATTATCACCCATTTTCCTTGTTTATTTTTCCTTCTGTACTTCCTTCCTTAGTTCAACTTGATCTATTTGGATGAGATCCTCATTTGTATCCTTGGCCCTTTTAGACTAAATGTTTTTCTTAGTATCCCATATACATTTTCAATATAGTTTACCTTAATTAGTATCAACCTACTTTTGTGTTCTATTCTTTTACCCAAGTTTTCTTTTCTTCTATCAGGCACGATTTTTCAATTTATAACCTCTTTTGTATCTCTTCTTTGACTAGTTCCAAAATGTCCTCTTTTGTAGTTTCAATCCAAAAATGATGAGAATTAAGGTTCTCTTATTACATAGATGATCTAATTCTATTAATTTATTCATTTTCTCTTTAATGGGTTTGATATCTAACTTACTTTCAAAACTATTTAAAGATTAGATTATTGTTTCCCTTGACTTATGTTTCTTTGATATTTTCATTCATTTTAGGTTTCTTAAATTCTCAACCTCCTCCCCTTTGGTTTGCTATTTTGTTTCTTCATATTTTTTTTTCCATTTATTGTAGTTTATGCTCCATTTCTTACATTGTATTCTCCAAATTTATTACTTTATTGTCTATTTTCTTTTGAATATTATCCTAAAACTATGAGAATTTGATATCAATCATGACTAAGAGTAAGAAAGAGTGTAAAAATGCAATGAGAACATGATGAAAGCTACTACACTTTTTCAAATAAAATTTCTAATTCTACATTAATGTTTTAACTTTAGAAACAAATCAAATACATTATAAATATAAATTAACATAGTGATATGTTTAAACATCTTTAATAAATTACTTTTTTTAAAGGAAAACCTAAGAGATCCCCAGATATTTGGATGGAGGGTGGTTCAAACATAAAAATAATAGTGAGTAGCATGAAGGACTTGATCGGATTTGAATTATGAACTATGATCTCCTCATTGATAATAAACTTTTGGACATATAGCTTACCTAAATGAATTAATACTTAAAGTTAATCTAATAAATTACTTATTATTATAATGTATTGATGTGTTTTTACTTATATAACCGACTTAGTTGTAATCTTAAAAATAAATTATTATTATATAAATATTATCAAAATCATATATTTAATTAAATAACTATAGAAGTTATTAAATTCAATTATGAAATTAGATAGAGTAGCCCAAAATAATTCACCATATTTATATATATCCCTTAAAAAATTCACCATATTTGTATATATCGCTTAAGGTGATACACCCTACTTCAATGAACAAAGTATATGTCCCTTGAGGTGATACCACCCTACTTCAATCAACAAATTTATACAAAGATTCTTCAAAATTAGAGGATATTATTCACTAGTTTAATGATATATTATAATAATAATCACTTCGCGCAACGATTTGACTGTTAAAGTCTACATAGATACACATATCTTACTCCTATGGATTTGAACTTGTGACCTTCAAAGAGGAAGCACATCTTTTTAACCATTAGATCCACTCAAATTGTATATAATATTTATTATTAACATTTACTATAAACTCTATTAAAAAATATTATAAATATAGAACTATAATGTTAATTAATATTATATCTATTGATATTAAATATTATATTAATTAATATTATATAATTTTTTATTATCATCGATCTCCAATATTGGTTGAAATGTTTATATATGTAAATATATTAATAAATATCATTTTGATTTTTACAACATCAATATACATATATTTGAATAACATTACACAGGGTAGTATGACATCAAATGATATATGGATTCAATGGTGGTCTTGCATGTATAATGCAAGGCAATTCAAATTTGAGTTGGATGACATGTTAATTGTCTTTCCAACCTGGGAAGATGATATGGATGAAGTGTATGATAAGGGATTTAATTCATGTTAATAATAGGAGGATCATATATCAAACAATAAGATTTAAATGTCAATTACAAACATTAATCTATATGTGCTCAACCTTGTAGACCAACCTTGCATCCTGTTAAAGTGGAATTTGCATTTTGCTGTGTGGATTATATATATTTGATATGAGGTCATATCACCTCAAAAATTTGAGGGAGATAAAGTACATCCCCATTTTCAAAATACTTAAAACTTCATGTGTTCTAGATAGTGCATTGAGTTTCCAATGTGCATAGCATTTTCTTCACGTGATCGGTACACGATTCATGATTCTATCTTAGAAATGGAAACATGGTGAAGAGCAGGACCCATTGAATGGAAAATGTGATGCAAAATACATACTAAGAATTTGTACATTGAATTAACATATGTAAGAGAAGATGAAGATCAATATAGGAACATACTCAGAATTTGTACATTGAATTAAAATATGTAAGGGAAGATGAAGATTAATATAGGAACATTTCTAGGGATTTCCTAGACATAAAAAAATAAATTTTTTTATTAGATTTTTTTTTTTTTTTTTCATTATTTAAATTTTTTATTTCTAAATATCAATAGTGATATGGGTACAATATTTAGATCATCACATCTTCATATATTTGAGGTTTTTTTGAATATATATATATTTTATAAGTAATTTTTTTTATGTACCCACTAAATTTCATTAGAAAATATTGAGTTTAAGGGTTGTTCCCAAGTCCTAAATTGAGGTTACTGTATTTTCTTGATTTCAGTAATGAAAAGGTTTTTGTTTAGTCCAACACCTCTTGAAATGTTGGAGTTATATGGAATTTATATATGTTATATAATACATACCACTCTTCCTTCCCACATAGGGAAATGTTTAGGGGCTATATATCGCCCATGGGTTAATTTTCCATGCTTTTTTCAATATTTTCATTTTTAAAAAAAAGTGATTTGCCCAAATTTTATAGAATAAAATTATTTTACCTTAAAAATAGCCCAAATTTTATAGAAAATATATAAAATCCTTAGAAATTTGAATATTTTTACAAAAATATTGCTAAACATTTTGTAGTTTGCATATTAAGGATTAATAAGATTCGCCAAGGTTTCTACATTCCGAGATAATTTTCCATCCTTAAAATTATCCTTGTTCCCACCAATTTTCATAATAAAATATGGACTTTAAGTGTTTCTTCTAAGCTCTCAAAGGAAAGCAACATGAAACCCAAATTTCATTACACATCTTCATTTTTCTAGTTTGTTTGTCTATTCAAGTGATGAGGACTACATATTTGGCACTTCAAGATGTTATTAATAGATAAGTAGAAGTAGGATTAACAAAAAAGGTTTCTAGATTACCCCATATAATGAAACAACTTGGGAATTGAGTATCTATAACCTCATGGTTTAAATATATAAGAGTTCATGTAATTGGGGATTTTGACCTCCATTTGTTGTTGCTTCTGTTAGAGGCTCTTGGTCACATATGTGGGAATACAATAGAGTATATAATACATGTTTAAACCTTATATGTTATGTAATGAGCTACACAAATCTCTAAGCCCTTCATTTGATTTATTAAAAGATAACAAAATGTGTGTTGTTGTGTATTTTTGTTGTAGCTAATTTCAAATTCATATTACTTGTGTTGTTGTTTTTTGTTCATTTTGATTTACAAGCACTGGTTTTATATTATTCGACATTAGAATGGTATAATCATAGTTTTGAATATTTCTTTTGTAGAATAAAATTACAATGATTAGGAGTATCAAAGTGTTAAGGAGAATTGTCTAAGAATATGAGTGTGAGGATATTGAGCAAGAGTTCCAGAAGAGCATGAGGTAGTTGTAGAAGAGAAGAAGATTGTGCAGAAGAGAAAAAAAATATGGTGAATATCCAGAAGAATGGAAAGAGAAGGAGTTCCTATTAGAAGAGTTTGAGGAAGAAACAATGGAAGGAGAATGGAAGGAGAGATGAAGATGATGTAGAAGAAGTTGAAGGGTTGTTGTGGTAGGTATTAAAGATCACAATGAATTCCATTGACTTGGCTAAGAATACAATATTGTCAAAATATGAAAAAGATGAATATGAGAGTGAAGGTGATGAAGATGAAGAGAAACACTTTATTTCTAGAATATGTGAATATTATGAAGCACCATATGAAGGTGCCTATGTATTATGGAAGTTAATATCTAGATATGTTCATGAATTGGATTACAAACATACAAAAATATTTTGAATGTAAAAAAGTTGAATAAAGTTAGAGAGTGAAGATGGTATGTAATGGATTGAAGAGACATGCATCTGTGTGGTGGAAAAAATTGAAAATCAACAAAAGAAGAAGAAGAGGAAAATATAAGATTTAGAAGTGGGACAAGTTGGTTTTTGAATTGAGAGGTAAGTTGATAAATTCTAATTATACTTTGAAAATGATTAGAAGGTTAGAAAATTTAAGGAACAATGAGATATTTGTAGTTGGATATGATGACGGATCTTATATAATGGCTAAGAGAGCTAGTCTTGTGAGAGAGTTGTAGTTGAATATGATAATGGATCTTATATAGTGGCCAAGAGAGCTAGTCTTGTGAGAGAGTGCGGGGAAAATACCATCAGGTTTATCAATGGTATTAAGTTTTACACTAGAAAAAAGGCATGTATGAAGAATATTCATACCATGAAGGTGGCTTATCAAATAGCATTGGGTGCTAAGGAGAAAATTGTTGTTATTAATTAAAAAAGAGGTAATGGGAGTGAGTGAAGAGAATATGTTTGAATATAAGTAGATATATGAAGTGGATGAAACTAAGTGTAGAAGGAAATGAAAATTTCTACATTTTTTTGAGAAGAATGAGGAGAGTGTGAGGTAAATGCATGTTGTTGAGAGAGCATGCCAAAATAGAGTGAAGGAGAGGCTATAATAGAAGAGTTGCAAAGTAATTGTGTTGTAACAAATGTGCCATTGGAGGAGGTGTAAATGGGAGTGATTGATTCCCATAATGTGATGCGTGTTGATTTTTTTGCAAGTGAAGAATAATTTTTAGTGAATGATAAGGAGGATGTGGAGTAGATCCAAGGAGAGATATACCACAATCTACTTGGATGAGTGCAGGAGAAAATTATAGAATATATGCATAAAGAATGTTACAAGAGAAAAATATAAGAAGACATTGAGGTGAACATTAAAAGAAGAGATGCAATGGATGATCTAGATGGATATCGGTGGCCACCCACCTATTCCACTAGCTCAGAACAAATTTTTCCACCTTGGCAGTTTTTCGATAGATTTTCGGGTCCCAAACTTCTGGGGCCGTTTTGAGGTCCTAAACGACGTTTTTCGAGGATTTGGGGCCCAAGCGAGTGCCTTTGGCACTCGCATGGGCTGGTTGAAAATTATTCTTCTTAGTTGGACCTTTCCAATGGTGTATTGAGCGCCCTAAAAGAAGATCGTATGCAAAAGTTACACCCCCAGGAAGTTGACGTATTAACTACCCCCATCAGGGCCTGCAAACCTTTTGGTTTTTCATCTTCCGGGGTTAGGGTTTTAGATTTTCCTTATGTTAAAAAGGCCTTTGGAGCCTCATTGTAACAATCATCTTTTTTCCAATGAAAGTAGCCATCACATCTCTTCTCATAGATAAACTACCACCATTCTAGCGAGTCTTTCATTCTATATTTCTACAGTTTTGTACATTTCGCTCATTAATAGAAATTGTGTATTACTGTATCCCTGCATTTATGGTTATATCTCTGTTATATTATTGGATATCTAATATATCTCTATATATTTATTTATTATATCTCCGCTCTCATTTCGTGCCAAAAATAATCCAGATGAGTGGTGTCAGAGCAAGCTGCTCTTGATTGTTTTTCAGTGCATGTCCCCGATGAGGTCCGAGTATAGCAAGTTGGGTCTTGAGCTTGTCTCTCTTGAATACAATCTCTATCACACACCCAAGAAACCCTCCATGGAGGAAGAAAAGAAAAATGATGGAGTAGAAGATTCTATTAATTTGTTACTTGAGCAAGCTCTCATGCGACAGAGGGATGAAATGATGGAGAATTTTTCCCACATCCTTCAATGCCTATTGATAAAAACATACACGTCTTCATCAAGTGGCTAGTTTGGAGGCACCTCGACTTTCAAGGTACAAGTTAATTTTGATATTCCTGTATTTTAAGGACAGATAGATGCAGATGCCCTAGAAAAATGGTTAAACATGCTAGAAGATTATTTCTTTGTTCACAATTTCTCTGAGAGGGAAAAGATCACCTTCACACTCTTTAAGGCTCTCCCCCATGTCAAACATTGGTGGGAAACTTACTGGGAGCAAATTTCCACAGAGTATTCTGGAATATATGTGGCCGAGCTCACTTGGTATTTTTTTGTGGATGTGGTCAAGGAACAATATTACCTTGTTGGTAATTATGATGACCAATACATGAGATGGACCACACTGTGGAAAGAGAGGGGAAAAATAGTGTTGGTGTTCACAAATAATTTCCATACCTTGTTCACCAAGTGTTGATTTTTCATAAGCTAGGTTAAGCATGTAGTTCATTTCAATTTCATCATGTCTTAACCATAAACAAGAATGTTGCAACAACCAAGATCACAAGAAGAAACACCATGCATAAGTACACAAAATATATCCTGGGAAACCCTTCTCAATAATGGAGAAAAACCTAGCCAAATCCTTTGCTATAATCTTCAAGAGAAATACCTTTACCACCAAGAATATCCTAGCACAGAAGAGGGTTCACAAAACCCTAGAAACCCTAGCGCCCAAGAGAGGTGCGCAACTTTGACCAAGAAGTGTACTTGCTGAAATTTACAATACTCACAAGTGTGTGTATGTCTACAATGAAAGATTTCATCTTACTTATATTAGACTTGTCCTATCAACTAAAGTGTCTATTGGCACAATAGGGTTGACCTCACTTAGATATATTAATTATTTATTATTATAATAATTACTATTACTATTACTATTAATTATCTTTCACAGTTTATCTTTAGACACAATAAGATAGGGCCGACCTGTACCCTTTACACAATAACTAGGGTTATAGGTAGGTATGACTCTTGAACAACATATAGAAAAGGATATGATACACCCATTAGTGCTCATCCATTAGGGGCACATCCATAGGGATGTCATGGACCTGATTCACTACATGACATAGATGAGCCAGGTCTTCATACATGCACCTGTGCTCATCCACAGGCATGTCTGATCTACATATATGATTTACCACTACCACCAACAATAGGATCATATGGAGTCTTTTCATCAACTCTGCTACTGCTCAGAGGATGCCATCACATCATCTTCATTTCTATTCTCATGATGATGTGCCCAACAATTTTTAGGGATTTCCCACGTTCACATTGTGCTCAGCCACAGACATGTCCTAGCTCAATAGATCACTTTTACATCAGACAATCATCTGGATTTCTTCTCTCTCATGTCATGGAGGAGGCCATATTTACATTCCTGACTCTATCTTAGGTAGGAACCATGAAAATTTCATACATGCTTTCTCTCAGGTTTGTAAGATGAGAGAAAGACTTCACAAGCTTCTGTCTTCCACATATCACAGGTTTGTAAGCTGGAGGATGTCTCCCATAGCTGCTTTCATCAACACTCCCTCTCAGCCAAGGAGGCATTCTTCATCAAGCCAAGTCTCATACCGATGTACTCTAAGTTTTGTTTTTGGCCAATGGTCATCCATACTCCCTCTTAACTCTGAAGGAGTTCTTCACCAAGTAAGTGTTTGGTCTAGAAATTTGCAGTCTGCTTAGGTGGGGAAAGGTACTGCAAATAAGACATTTTCTTCTGCATCATATCTCTGACATAAGAAATTTTTGTCCCTTTGTGTGAAAACCCATTAGGAAGCTTTGGGTTCTTTAAGGATATTTATGTATGGCTCTCTGTCATCAACATATGATCTATCTCATGGTCAAGTAGATATGATGGAAGTATGTGAAGCCACATTTCTTTACACACTTACTGCTATATATATATATATATATATACTCTGTTTGAGGTGCATTTAAGGCTATAGAGTTATATTTCCTGCTGCAATAAGAAATCATGGAAGATTTCAAGGTAGAACATCAACATGATGTGCTCTTCTAGTCCATTGTACTTTCTTCTCAGCATGAATCAAGTTTGGTGTTAACCGGATACATCAGTGATGCAATCAACTATGGATTGGTCTCATATTGAATCAACAACAATCTTCTTCTTTAAATCCATCACGGTGGATTTTCATTCTGTCATACTTTTCCCAAGAAGTAGTGTATCATACTCAGATTCTTTATGAAAATCAGAAGTCAATGCTTGCTAGTTTTAACAACTAGTCTTTCTAAGTAAATCATTAGGATCAGGTTTTTGTCACCAACACTATATAGGTTTGGATCAACAACACTCTTGCTGAAATCCAAACTCATCAAGAATCTATCTATCTGATATAGATTCCAACTCATGGATGGTGGTACGGATGGAAGTGAAATGGTTCACTGGGTTGAGTGTCTCATCATGGAAAGCTCCCTCTATTTGTGAGAAACCTATATATCATGTTTTGTATTTCCTTGATACTTTCATTTGCTGCATTCTTGATCTTATAGATCCACTTGGAAGTTACCACAAACTTCCCTTTCCGGTCCCTGAATAATATCTTATGCATCATTCTTTAAGATGTACTTGTATTTTTCTGTTATGTCATCTATCCATGCTAGTTCTCTTGTAGCTTTTCTAAGACAAGGAGTCTTATAATCAATGAAGTGTCTCATGAATGGAGGATAGCTTTTGAAAAACTCTTTTACTTTCTCAGAAGGTGCCTTGAGAGGTTTGTATGCTTTTCTGCCTCTTGCATAGTGAGTCTAGGTAGGCATTTTATGCCTTGCTGCAATATCACTAAGCATATCAACCAGAGCAACTGGAATTATGTATTTATCCCTTTGAACTGATGTTAGCCCTTGGTTATGGAAGAGAGTGAATATCAAGAAAGAAAAGGTGAAAAGCGAACTTCGTGGAAGACATAGTAACTGTCACTGGGTCGAAGTGAGAAGGAGAGTAGAAAATATAGAGCAAAGTACGGAAAAAGCGAGCTGTTGGACGAAAGGAGATCGGGGATGAAAGATAAGGAAAGAAGAAGGATCAAGGACAACTTAGCAAGCGGGAAAAATCCACCATTGGATGCTTTGGAGCACCATGCGAAAGGAAAGGAAAGATAGGTTAGCGAAGCCCGAAAAAAACAGGTCAAGTTGACCTAGGGTTTAGACACCTAGGGTTTTGGTATCTAGGGTTTTGGCACATAGGTTTTGGCCTAGGGCTGTCGGTGAATGATTGTAATGTATAAATAGAGGTCTAAAGGGCCTAGGTTGGGTTGGTACTTTGGGTTGGTAGGATATTGTTGTCAATCTAGCTCCATTGTTGTGATGAGATATTATTGTATTGAGAGAGGGAAGTGCTGAGAGAGAGAGCCTTATGGTATTGTAAGATATTCAATTGTGTCCGAAGTTCAAGTCCTGCAGTTGGGTGCACAGAAAGGGGAGAGAAAGAGAGAAGAAGAAATAAGATCTGTGAGCTGAGAGCGTAGACCATAACTATATTCTTTACATCAATATAATATAGCACAATTATGTGGATGTAGCCCTAGAGAGAGGGTGAACCACGTACACCTTGTGTTGTGTGTGTGGTTGATGCTTTGATCTATATCACTGTTATATTGTTATTTGAATTGTTGTATTAGATCATATCTATAAATGTGCAGGGTAGATCTAGATTGATAAGTGATAGATGCATGTTGTGTTGCTGTTGTACTAGATGCACTTGATATTCCCCTGGTTGTAGACATCCCAGTCCTGCAACCCCCTCATAGCTGCTTCGAGTGAGACTGTATCTGATTTGCAGGTGTTTTCGAAAGGGCTAGTAGCTAGGGCTTGTTGGTGCACTCTTGGAGCTGAACCCTGGGTTTGCCCCTATGCCAACAAATGGTTTCATTGCCGAGACCATAATCTTATTGAAGGGAATGTTAAGGTGGTTTCCATCGAAGACAGAAACTCAAAAGTGGATAGAAGATCAAGAAAAGGACTTCGCTGAAGCCTAGAACAAGAACCCTAATCTTAGTTCAGAGGACTGGTTGGAGAAGTACATTTTTATGGATATACACGAGATATTCTTTGGAGGAATCCATTAGGAGCTGTATGAGTGGCTAGCTAGATTAGTCGATACCCAGTTTGAGATCCGATCTAGAATTCCTGTGGTTTGGACGTCGGAGTTGATCAAGAAGGTCAAGGAAGATGATAACACCATATCGCGAGCGGTAGATCACTGGTTCGATAGTACCATTGGAGGGTACATCACAGAGTTTGTTGTTGATAGAATAGAATCATATAGCCAAGCTAAGAGATACTTTTTCAAAGGAACTAGAGGAAATTTTTTGCACTTTATGAAGTTGAGTGTTATCACTGAAATTTCGTCTGCACATGGCGACAAGAACTCCACATCATCTGCACACAGCGACAAGAACTCTACATTATCAAAACAACAATGAAGTCATTCATGACACTGTTCACAACATTCCAGAAGGGTCAGAAACTATACAAAAATTGAAAGACACTTCACATCAGTAAGGTGCGCGCGTATGCGCGGGATAAGAACGTGTTGTGCGCGCTTAAGCGCCCGATGCGCGACTGTCCACATAAAAAGCCGYGCATCTGCTAATACGGCACATTAAATGCTTAAGTCGGCCTCCCGACCGCCAATAGACCTTCGCCCGAGATGATTTGACATCCAGATCAGGGTCGGTCCTGCAAAAACGGCAAATTTATGGCTTAAGCGAACCCTAAACTAGCCTGTGTCTACACCGGGAACTAGTTACGTGACCGCCTGGAAATGGCTATAAAAAGCAGTGAAGGATCATTATTTCAACAGGGAATTCAGAGTAGAGTTACGCTGCACAGATGCTTCTAAGCCTAGTCTTGGACCACCAGTTCATCAGCTGTGTAATACCGAGTTCTCTCACCATCCATTTCTGTCCTGTTCATTGTGTAAGGAAAGCATTCAGT
>ML793618.1:365346-376757 GCA_009831015.1 Picea engelmannii | reverse complement strand
GCATGTCTTACCTTCTTGTCCTCTTCGATATCCTCATAATCAAAGTAGGTATCGAGTGCTCGGATCCAATCCAGCAACTCTTCTGCATTTAGACTCCCCTCATAGACGGGAATGCCCATTTTAGTCTTTGAGCTCATTCTGGCAATGGCTCTAATCAATCTCTCTGTCGAGGCATCTTCTGCTGAGACCTCTTCAACATCGTGTCCAGCTTCCTCTTCAATCTTGGAATCACTGAACTCTGCTGCACCAACACCACGTCTTTTGGTGTTCTCCATCTCCTCCATCCTTGCTCGGAGATCTTGCATCTCTCATTCCATATCAGCATTCCATGCTGGTCTTCCCCTTCTTCGAGTGTCCCTGTCTTCACGATCAGGTGACTGTCTCTCCCTCCTGGGCGGCATGGCGAATCTGCTTTTCTCTGCTATCGGAACAAAGAAGATTATTTTCCCCACTCTGATACCACTTGACGCAAGGACGTCACCCCGTGTTCATGTCTGCCCTCCACCAGGACCTTCTTAACACACACACACATAGGCCCGAAGCGTCAAACACGCTCTTCCAACTCCCCTCGGGAGTTACCCACAGCAAAACTCCTTCGACGACCTCCCCTTCGCAAATTGGGAAATTGGCATTCACACTATCGCGAACCCTATGCGCACTCCTCGTGCAATTCAAAACTCTGAATCCCGATCCCCGATGGTCAACGATCAACGCTCCCACTCTATCGGGGATTTCCCTATCGAGAAATCGGAGTATGCGATGTCACGAATCCTTGACACCACAAAGTCCCGAACCCCGAACTCCGATAGCACGTGCAGACTTGGACCTTCCACCTTCCAACTTTGGTATATCGCCACCTGTACTCCACCAGAGTCTTTAGGTCCCACACCGCCACGTCCTCTTCAGGATTTCGCGGATCGCGAATCCACGATACAAGTTTTCTTTATGGTTGAAAACCCCAAAACGCCGAACGTCGAAACCTCGAAGTCGGATGGGCCTTGGTACTCCTTGCTTACTCCTACGGGTTATCTCCCTCGCAACTCTTCCACGATCCAACGATCCTCGGGACTTTGCGATTTCTTTCAGCAATTCCTGGGCGATGATTTCCCGCCTTGAAAAATTGCTTTGCTCCAAAGCTTCTTTTGGTTTGAATCT
The DNA here is from genome assembly GCA_009831015.1 of Picea engelmannii. Lineage (NCBI taxonomy): Eukaryota > Viridiplantae > Streptophyta > Pinopsida > Pinales > Pinaceae > Picea > Picea engelmannii. The sequence goes on along the minus strand of ML793618.1, from coordinate 375,602 downwards.
CACCCAGGCTTTTTCCCACCGTATGTACGAGGAACTACCCCTCCTGAGCTTATTTCCTCTGATTCTTTCATGGGTTCTACGCACACCCTGATGCACGGCCTCAACGACTCTCAAAATGTTGATTACTTCGGAATTCTATGCGCTCCAAGCCATAGGAATCCCTGCCTTCCTTCGCTCCAGCTAGCGGCTGAAAACTTCAAGTTCGACCTGCACTTCTTCTGCACGACTCGAACAACCCAATTCAGTCTGGGCGAACGAGAACAAGAGTTCAACTGCTGAGCCTCCTCAACGCACTCTATGCGGAGGAATTCAACTGCACTCTATGCAGGAATCTCCTGGCTCAGGCAGAGAAACAATTGGAACTTATTCTCCTTCTCTCAGACTTCAGTTAAAAACTGAACTTACATGCACAGCATAACCAAAGCAAACGCATACAAAGGAAACATACATTCACAAGCATATAAGCAACATACACAGAGAAACAACACCTGTCATGAATTGAATCACAGGCTCTTTCTATTAATCCAATCTGTACATGAGGGCTCTCCACAAGTTCTCTTCTTACTCTCTTCTCAAAATGCAGGAATGAATGAATAATACAAATGAGGGTGCCTATATTTCGTTTTCCCTCAAAAACTGGAATCATCATATCTACAATTAATTCCTATCTAACAACATTAATTCTATTAAATGCCTTCCTATCTATTATACATTATAAGTGCACTTCATTACATCAACTCATTAATGCTTGGCGCAACAACTATCAAAATACATTTCAAAAACAAGTTTTGCTGGCTTGTCCAACTGTCTTTCCCTACTCCACGCGCTGGCTCGCTTAACGAGGTGTGGATGCTCCTGCATCAATTACCAATTCCAGAGAAGAAATGGGAAGTGGTAACAATTGATTTTATAACTAAATTTCCCAGGACAATAAGACAACATGATTCAATCATGGTAGTGGTTGATAAATTGATAAAGGATGCTCATTTTGATCTTGTAAAAAGGACTCATACAACAACTAATATTTTAGAAATTTACATGAGGGAGATTGCTAGGTTGCATTGGATACATAAGGAAATTGTCTCAGATAGAGACACAAAGTTTACTTCAAATTTATGGAGGGGATTGTTTAAAGGATTTGGTACAAATCTGAACTTTAGCACAACATACCATCCATAGTCAGATGGGAAGATAGAGGGACTTAACCAAGTAATTGAAGACATGTTGAGAATGTATGTGATGGATAAGTGATCCAGAATTGGATTCTAGAGCGAAGATGGGGTCCAGGAAGACCTAAAAATCAAATTTCTCAAAATCTCTACAAAATGAATGTGTGCATAGGCCTCATTGATATGAACCCAACACAACTTGAACAAGATCAAACCGACATCCTATGAAAAAGATATCGCGATATGTTCGTTTCATCAAACAAGCAAAAAACAAATGTTGGTTGTACAGTCCGTACAATGATGACATCGCAGCTAACTGTACAGGCCATACAGTTGTATAGCTAATGTAGCAGGGTTCATTGGCGCTGACATGGGTAGGTGAATATGTGGACAATTAAGATCATGACACGTGGCACCACTATAAGGGTGACACATGGAAGGTACAGTTGGCATGGGCTGACGTGGCAGGTACAAGTGGCATGATGACTAGTTTGGAAGGTATGAAAATAATATCATGACATGTGGCATTCATCTGGGTGAATGGTGTGGTTCCATGTGGCCTAGTCATGGGTTTCCACATGGCACCCATTTATTGGTTCGTTTGTATTGACAAAAGTTGGAGTCCACCGGGTTCGAACCCGTGACCTCTAGTCCGAGTGGTGAATGGTTTGGCGGGGCTGAGATACCAACCCGCCCACATTATTACTTGATATATATAGCACAAAATTTATATTTAAAGTGAATCAAATGGCATGTCGGGCAGAGAAATGGATGGGGCTTAGCCCCAGCCCTCGATTCAACATTATCCATTTGTCCACACTTCTTACCTGTTGGAGCAACCACTCCTTTGTAACATCCTGGAGCTTTACAATATGACTATGCCATGGGACCAGAACCCATCTATTGGTGCAGATGTTTAGAGTTTGGCCCAACCCCCAATCATGGGCATATCACTTTGCATATGACCCAAACTCTCAATTGTTAGTGTGTAAAGGGGTTAACGCTCGGTCGGTCGGGCTAGCCCACCAACTAGGGTGCTTGACCAGGGGCCAGGGGATTACCATTACTTTGCACGTGGATCATAGAGGACAGGGACATATGGCCACTCATGCGAATGAGGGTCGAATATTTGGAGCTAAAGACCAGGGGCCAGTACACCAGCCTAGTCCAGGGCCACATGGAGGGTGCCCAAGTGAACAGGAGCCTGGATTATAGGGGATGCCCCTGTATATTTTGCCAAATGTGGGTTTTATACCATATATTAATATTTTTGATGGATTATTAGCCAGATTTGGGAGATTTAATCCATTTTTGGAGGATCTTGGGCCCTTTTTGAGGCTAGATCTTGGGGGGAAGTTGGGAGTTTGTTTCCAACTTTAGGCCTATATAAACCAGAGGTTCTTGAAGCCATAGGGAGAGAGGTTTTGATCATGAAAATGATGATGATTTATTGAGGCAAAGCCATTTTTATGCAGTGAATTTATTGAGGAATGCACCTTTGTGGGCCATTTCTGGGAGCTTCATTCATCCATTTTCAGTGCCGTTAGTTTTGATGGGTTCTTGAGAACTAACATAACACAACTAGCTCTTTCTTGTAATCCACTGGAAATTTTTAAATGTACATTTGAATCTTCGAACATAACTAAGAAATCCTCACCCACTAAGACAAATGCTCGGAGACGTAGGTGATATTTCTGAACTCCGTTATCACTTTGGTGTTTATGGTTTGTTGTTCTTCATGCTTGTTTCCAAATCTGTATATTTCTTAATGGTTGTTATGTTTCCTCTTTCATTCTTCCTCTTTCATTGATTTCCTAAATGGTAAAATAACTCATGTTTTAAAACTCAAACATTATCGTTAAAAGATCTATTCGGATCAAGTGGTATGAAAGCTAGTTGACGGTTGGTTTTTGATTTTGCATGACTACCAGGAAAATGGCATCTAAAGAGGGACTTTCTCAAGATGAGAAGGATATGTGAACTACTCTTTTTTCCATGGAAGAGATGGTGAAAGTGTTGTATGAAGATTACTTGGAATGAAAGAGATCGGTTCAAGGGAAATCTTCAAAGAATGACAAAAGTGAAGAAGAATTGAAGGAATTGCCTTCTACACCAAATTCAAAAATCATCTCTGAGGTATACCATGGAATTCATTCATCAATTTCACATTGTTCCCATCAAGATAGTTCTTTTGGTGCATTTGAAAAACATACAAGAGGTATAGGTTTGAAATTGCTAACCAAGATGGGTTATGAAGGAAAGGGACTTGGAAATAAGGGCCAAGGTATTGTTAATCCCATAGAGGTTGTGGAAATACCTCGTTATTTAGGTTTGGGATATGGTGAATTGGAGATTAAAGAATGCTCCAAAACATTGGAAGCAAGTGATGCTTCAAATGACCAGCCTAAGTCATTACGGGAACAATTCATGAAAGGTGATGGTGTATCACTCCATGATCATGATAGTGAATGTAAGTAATTTCCAAAGAAAAGTGAATATCAACAAGAAAGGTATAATGGTCATAGATTTTCCAATTCTTTTTTTGATTATAAAAAGCATAATCATGTAATCCAAAACTTGTGGAATATGTATCCTTGTACTTTTTTTCATTCACCCAAGCATTGTATGGTCAAGTGTTGGAAGAGACAAATGTTTATACAGGAAGTTTATGTCGACCAGGAAGGAGACATGGCATAAGGACTCAACTCCACAATGGAAGAAAAAGAAGGGAAAACAAGTCTGTATTTCAAAAAAACATTGCACTTATTGCAGTAGGGGTGGACATCAAAAGGATAAATGTTGGAAGCTTAATCTGGAGCATGTACTCACCAAGGAAGAGGTAGTACTAGTGAAGCAAGAGGAACACCATGAAGGAAAGAAAAAAATCACTTGGTTATTCTAGAAGTGGATGTCACATCTTCATTGTATTTTGCTTCCATTAATGTAATCACACACGTAGAAATCATGACCTATTATAACAACATTTTTGTACAACATAGTGGTTTTTTTTTATCCTTATGATTATGTAATATGTAAGGTCAATTTTGTAACTTTTTGGAGGACCAAAAGGTCTTTAGTGGGGAGGTGTGATCCATAATTGGATTTTGGAGCCAAGATGGGGTCTAGGAAGACCTAAAAATCAAAGTGCTCGGAATCTCTTCAAAACAGATGTGTGCATAGGCCTCATCGATATGAACCCAACACAACTTGAACGGGATCAAACAAACGTCGTATGTGAAATATATCGCGCTATGTTCATTTCGTCAAACAGGTAAAGAAAACAATGTTGACTGTACAGTCCATAGATTGTTGGTGTGGCAAATGAGTGTACAGGACATACGGTCATATAGCGGACATGTCAGGATGTGTTGGAGCTAATGTGGGTAGGTGAACATGTGGATGAGTCATATCGTGACACATGGCACCACTGTAAGGGTGAAACATGTCATAGGCTGATGTGGGAGGTACAGTTGGAATGGGTTGACATGGTCAGTACAAGTGGCATGCAGACTGGGTTGGAAGGTATGAAAATCATATCATGACACATGTCATTCATCTGGTCGAATGGTGTTCTGCCACGTGGCCCAGTCATGGGCTACCATGTGGCACCCATTTATTGGTTCATTTGTATTGGCAAAAGTTGGAGTTCAGCGGGGTCGAACCTGTGACATCTAGTCCAGGTGGCAAATGGTCTAGCGGGGCCGAGATACCAACCCGCGCATGTTATTACTTGATATATATAGTGCAAAAGTTATATTTAAAGTGAATCAAATGGTACGTTGGGCAGAGAAAGGGTTGGGGCTTAGCCCCAGGCCCCGGTTCAACATTATCCACATGTCCACACTTCTTACATGTTGGCATGGCTGCTCCTTTGTAACAACCTAAAGCTTTACCATATGAATATGCCACGGGACCTGACCCTATCTATTGGCACAGATGTTTGGAGTTTGGCCCAACCCCCGATCGTAGGCATATCACTCTGCATATGACCTGAACTCTCAACTGTTAGTGCGTAAAGGGGTTAGCGCCTGGTCGGTCGGGCTAGCCCACTGACCAAGGCACTTAACCAGGGGCCAGATGCTTACCACTGTTTTTCACATGGATCATAGAGGACAGGGCCACATGGCCACACATGCGATTGATGGATGAATATTTAGAGCTAAAGACCATGGGCTAGTGTGCCAACCTAGTCCAAGGCCACATGCAGGGTGCCCAAGTGACTAGGAGCCTGGATTTTAGGGGTTGCAGCTGTATATTTTTCCAAATGTGAGTTTTATACCATATATTAATATTTTTAATGGATTATTAACCAGATTTGGGAGATTTAATCCATTTTTGGAGGATCTTGGGCCCTTTTTGAGGCCATATCTTGGGGGGGAGTTAGGAGTTTGTTTCCAACTCTAGGCCTATATAAACTAGAGGTTATTGAATCCATAGGGAGGGAGGTTCAGATCAGGAAAATGATGATGAATTATTAAGGAAAATCCATTTTTATGCAGGGAAGCTATTGAGGAGCGCACATTTGCGGGCCATTTCTAGGAGCTTCGTTCATCAGTTTTCAGTTCCGTCATTTTTTATGGGTTCTTGAGAACTAGAAGAACATAGCTAGATCATTTTTGTAATCCATTGACACTTTTATCATGTACATTTGAAGCTTCAAACAAAAATAAGAGAGCCTCACCCACTGAGACAAAGGCCCAGAGACATAGGCGAGATTCTCGAACTCTGTTATCACTTTGGTGTTTATGGTTTTCTTTTCTTCATGCGTGTTTCTAGATATGTATATTTCATAATGGATTCTATGTTTCCTCTTTCATTAATTTCCTAAATGGTAAAATAACTCATGTTTTAAAACTCAACCATTGTCGTTAAAATATCTATTCGAATCAATAAGCCATATAAGTGGGAGGATTACTTGCACTTGGTTGAGTTTTCCTATAATAATGAGTATCAAGATTCATTGAAAATGATCCCATTTGAAGCTTTGTATGGTAGAAAATGAAATACTCTAGTGAGTTGGGACAACCCATCAGATAGAGTGGTACTTGGGCCATAATTGCTCAAGGATATGGAAGACATGATGGTTAGAATTAATAATAATTTAAAGGCATCTCAAGATAGATATAAAATTTATGCAGATAAGAATAAGACAACTAGATAATTTAAAGTGGGGGAGCATGTGCTTTTAAAATTGAATCCGTAGAAGATCTCTTTGAAGTTGGGTAGTTGTACAAAGCTAGCAACCAGATTCTGTGGTCCATTTGAGATATTGGACATAATAGGGAAAGTTGCATACATGATTCATTGCCTGCTTCCATGAATGTGCATAATGTATTTCATGTATCTTTACTAAAAAAATATGTACATGATCCTAATCATGTTATTGATTGGCATATGATTCAGGTAGAGATAGAGGGAGACTTTCAGGTCCAGCCAATGCGAATATTGGACAGAAAAGTCAAAATTCTTTGTAATCAAGTTATAGAGCCGGTAAAAGTCCAATGGACCTGTTATGGTCCTGAAGATGCTACTTGGGAGCATGAATATGCCATGTGGGTAAATTACTATAAACATTTTGAAATTTTGTTTTTTGTTTTGTATATGCACTGAGGACAGTGCCAAAATAAGGGGGAGGGGATGTAATACCCTAATTTTTTGAGCCCCGTATTAAATAATGTATTTTGTTAATCTATGAAAGACCAGAGTGCCCAAACAATTAAAAGAGGTTAGTGTGCCTAGGAAATGTAATTTTTTTATCATTATTAATAATAAATACATCACTGGTTGCTAGAAGGACATGGACAAGAGGTATAGGGGGCTATAATTCCAGAAGAGAGGAGGCTTGAGGGGCTAAGTATTTATTTTATATTTTATCTACCCATAAATTTTTAATGGAGAGGAGTGGTTACATGAGCTTCTTTAGGAAGTCCATGTGGTTCTTGATTTGCAAGTAAAGATATAAACCCATCTTGTGGGTTGTTTTGGGGTTTCTTCTTTTTCACTCATTCACTCACTCACTCGTTGTTCATTGTTCATTGTTCACACCTTTCATTCTATTATCTCTCCAATCGTTATTTCACCCACTCTTCATTCTTAATTCATTTTGATCTTGGTTGGGGGGAGAAAAACTAATTGTGGAAAGGAGCCATGGTTTGGTTGGAAGTAGTGATTGCTGGTGTATTCCAACCATGAATTAATTCCTGCATGTATGAGATGCATTAACATGCATTAAGTTTTTCCCACAACTGTGAATCCTGAGAGTCATAGCAGAGATATTCTTGACAAGATGCATTGGATCCCTGGGAAGAGGTGGACATCTTGAGGGACTATGTGGTAGAGAAGGGGGTCCATTCTCTTGGGTTTTGTAGGATAGGTAGAAGAGACCTAGTGTACTTTGGATTTCCATGTGTACTGAGAATCCTATGAGAGATTGAGTGTTCATTGGTTTGGGAAGCTGAGTGACACTTTGGAACGATCCTTGTGGATTGATATCCTGGGCTCGAGGGTGACATTTTTGTTGAGACTTGGAACAATAGTGTCTATGGTTGGGTGGAACGTCCTTGGTCTACAGCTAGTTGGTGATTCGTTTAAGTAAAGATAAGTTCTCTATGTCATGGTTTCATTTACCTGCATATTTATTTCTACTATGTATTTATTTATCTATGAAATTCATATATGTAATATGCATGCTTCCTGGTTATTGTTGTGCACGGCATATGGTTCATCTCTTTTATATTGTAGCTTGAATATTGATCTATGCATGTGAATACTTCATGCATATTTATTAATTAAAAAGTTGATCAAAATTCAAAATCAGTTTAGAAGCGGGCTTGAAGTAGCGTTCCTGGCCTATGGGTCGTTGGGTACATTACACTCTTGCATCCATATCTTCCTAGTCCTCATCTATCATGCTTGTAAGTTTCTTTGTCCTTCCTGCCAATGCCTTTTTCAATCCTTGTTGCACAAGGATATCCTGCATCTAAAGCTTCCATAGCTCAAAGTTATTCTTGTTGTTGAATTTATCCACCTCAAAATTTGAACTCTACATTGTTTCTATTAGCACCTCACAAAAAATCACATCTTGTAATAAACCAATCTTTTTAATATGAAGGAATTAACTTATATTTCTAAAGATATATAACCCCAAAAAATTTAATATATATATTAAAAACCTTTTTAACACATTCACCTTTAAAACATCCACATCATAAACAAATACTTCTTTAAGGACATCATCCCACTTGTTTATTAAAGTGATCCTTTATGAGATATATTTGAGATTAAAAAAAAACGATCCTTCAAATATCTTGTGCATAAGCATATACCTCGAATTTTGTTCATAATAAAACAAGAAATTCTCTTTCATATAAGTCCACTTTCATACCTAGTATGTCATATGAATATACCTCATATTCAGTATAAAAACTTTCCATGGATATCACACCTACTACAAGGCCTGGGTAAACAACTTTCCACCGGTGTCACGATAGGAAAAAATATCACCCCTTTGCAATGAATCCATCTTCCAGCACACGACACATGGATCTCCACATGCAGTTTTTAGTAGAAACACATCTTCACAACACACAAATTGGCTTCACTTTCTTTCTTCACCATGCCAGATATCGATATCTCCCAATGGCCCTCCTAAAATCACACATATCCAATTGACTTAGCTCGGATCGACTCACTTCCTCTAATACCACTTGTTGGGAAACATAAACATATACACAACAAGATTAAATGGAAAATAAAACACAATAGAAATCACACAAAAAGAACACAAAGATTTATGTGTTAAAACCCTTTAAAGGGGAACATATATGAGGAAATGATAATCGATATTCTTATTGATCAAGGGATAAATAAAATATCCAAACACAAGCTTGCAAACCTCACACTCATCCCACACTACACATTTTCCTCTACAAGAATGCATAGATATATAACATCTATCAAACAGTTAGACAAACTGATCACTTTAGTGTGCATGTATCCATATTATATTTTTAGTTTTTCAATTAATGAAATAATACTAGGAATCAAGCAATCCACCCATATCCAAAAAATCATGGGAAATTAGTTGGCACATTTCAACAAAGACAAATTCCTCCTTAATTCCCTCAACATAAATAACCTGAGAATTTTCTCTAACCCTCAAATTTTGTGTTGTTATTGTTGGATCATGTTGTCATTGATGCCAATGGTTTGATTGATTGATGTCAAGTGATTAATTGATGTCAAAGGATTGATTGATTGATGGTTTATGTAATATAATATGTATTGTCCTTGATGAGAATGCATAGATGAAGATGGATCAATGAGTTGTCATTGATATGATGAAGATGGATCAATTATTTGTCATTGATACAAGATGAATATGGATCGATGTGGTTTCATTGGTATATGATGCATTGTTGCAAAAATGTATAGATGACTTATTATTTTCTTATCATGATTGATAAGGTGCACAAATGGATGAACTCCAAAGTGGTCCCCTTATGGTGAAAGCCCTCACAGGAAGATGCTTTGCAGATTGAGTTATCCTAGAAGAATGGTTGGAGGACCCATGCTCTCATTATTGTATTATCATTATTGATAAGGCGAACAAATGGATGAACTCTAAAGTGGTCCCCCTATGGTGAAAGCCTTCATGGGAAGACGCTTTGCGGATTGAGTTATCCTAGAAGAATGGTTGGATGACCCATGATTGTATGTGGAATAAATGGATGAAGATCAAGGAAATTGTTGGTGCAACTATCCTATATGTATAGTTCTTGTCATGCCATTTCCGGTGGTATGTAGAACGTCACATAACTTCTCACGGTTAGAGAGTTATGGCCATGAGAAGTTGGAGACCCCAAGTTTGGGTAATGGACCGAAGTTTGTTTGATGGGTAATGGTATGAGTTATGATATATTTTCAGACATTATTATTCTATATGAATAGTAAATTTCATGCCATTTCTGGTGGTATGTGTAACGTCACATAACTCCTCACGGTTTGAGAGTTATGGCCTTACGAAGTTGGAGGACCCTCACATGTCATCTAGAAGCCCCAAAAAGTCAAAGTAGTCAAAGTGGTTTA
>ML793618.1:342795-359022 GCA_009831015.1 Picea engelmannii | reverse complement strand
GCTCTCTCATTTTAATCACAGTTGAGAATATTGAATATCTATATGTGTCTGAGGTAACCAAGGATATCTAAGCCAAAATTCTGAGTAAAGGTGAAGAAAAGAAGGTCGAAATGCAAAGAAGGATAAATTCTTTTGATGGTGCTTTCTAAGGTATGTTATTTAAAGGTCATCTCACCATTTTCGCTATAAATATTTTTCTATAATGATTCAGATTGTGAAATTGCTATGCCATTGAGAAAACATACCCAAGTATCTGTGGTAAACAATTCATATTGTGGGTCGTTTTATTTTGGGATTTACACTCCGTGGAAAATAGGGTTTGTGGCTAGTCCTGAAACTAGTCAAAAACAGGTGTTTCGGGTAAAAACGTCATAACTTCTTCATAACATATATCTATTCAGTGAGACCAAATGTGTTGATTAGGTTACAATATTTAGTATGTTTTGTAACATTTTTAGATAAATTCAATGAATATTTTGTGCGGGCCATTCTCTACACGGTCGCTCTCTAGAATAAGCCAGAATTCAACAAGGTATGCCATTTTTGCTATAGCGCATTTTCTGAGAGGTACCAAGTAGTTCCAAATGGAACAATTTCATAAAACACATTGAATAACATTTTGTATCAGTTTTAGATATTTATTCATTATAGGTACAAAGTTATCATAATTTCAAGTTGGGGTTGTTGACTAATCCAAAACTAGTCATGGTTGAGACAAGAAGTTGATGAGTTGGCACATACATGAGGTGTATATTTGATCATGTTGGTACATATTTATGATTCATTGTTGATTATTGTTTGACACATGATTGGTATATACTTGGTACATGGTTGGATGCACTTGTTTATGGTACAGGTTGGTGCATGGTTGATGCACTTGTTTATGTTGAAAAATTGATATATGTTGAGGATTGTTGCCTCATCTCAGTTGGTGCTGAGAATGAAAGCTGAGTCTTGCATATAGAGTTGGTGCTCTTGTAGAGTTGTACTCTATTTAGTTGTTGCTGAAAAACCCCTGGATTGAAGTCCATAATAAAAAGAAAAATTGTACATACATCTTGTGTTCTTTGTGTTCCTTGTGGAGATGATTTGTTGATTATATGTTTTTGATATATGTTTTTGATATGTATTCACATATAACTGATTATAAATGATAGCGATGAGTAATGAGCAAATGTTAAATGTTAACTAAGGAGTTTTTGTGTAAGAGGGAAGTTTTGGGAAAAAGATCCCCACACTCATTCACCACCCCCCCCCCCTCTAAGTGTGGTAGGTGTGTCCAACAGTTATATCTATAAAGTCATTTATAACCTCATTGTATATTTTTAGATAAGAAACAAAAAGAAAAAACTCTTGACCGGATGTATCTTGAATAATGTTAAAAACGTCCTTAATTTCTAGAGGGATGATGAAAAGGGAATACATATTATTGATATAGGAAGAATATCTCAATGGAAAGAGTGTTGAAAGGAGGTGTTCCTACACCAAGAAGAAGAAACCAAGAAGGATACTTCTAGAGTGGAATCTCTTTGGGAATCTGAATGGTACGCATAGGATATTCAATATGTGGTGCCTTGACTCAAAAATACCTACCCAAAAGAGTGTGAGGTACTAAAATACAAATCCACTGGGCTAGAAGAATGATAATAAAGAGATCGATATGTGTTATGGAAATATAAGTCCTATGGATTTGGGTCACAGGCCACAAGAAAGAAATTCCCTCAAAATATTTCTCTCAGAATTTAATTAGGTAGTTAATTAAAAGTAACTACTTGCAATAAATAACTTTCGGAAGAAAGGAAACAAAACATACCTGGAACCTAATGTTTGAAGTTGATCTCATTCGAAAGCTTTCACTCCAAAACTCCTTCACCACAATCTTCTAAAAATCCTACAAACAAAGAAGTATGCAACTGCAATAAAGTAGTTATCCACTAACTAACTAAATATAATCAATTCAATTTCTATGTTAGATTCAAAATAAGATACAAATAACCTCATCAAGAACGTGAATTAACAAATAAAACTCGACGAGAATGAGATATATTTTATTAATAACAACAAAAGGGGTTAGTTACAACCTATAACTGTTGTGACATGATCCCAAAACTAGGATCCAAGTTCCTCCACCCAAGGCATGATATTAAAAGAACTACCTTCGAAGTTTTATATTCCAGCGGTTCCAAGGAAACAATGGATTTGTTCTTGACGAGACAAAGGGAAACACAAATCCAAAAATCAATGGTTTTCAGGGGGGGAAGACAGTCTCATAAAAATAGGGAAACAAGAGATTTCAGGGCTATAAGAAAAATTCCAGCATGAGGCTGCATCTCTTTGATATCCTTTTACTCCATCCCAAGGATCTAATTTATACTCCCTTTTGACATTTGGAGTAGTTATGAATGGGATATAGAAGGTTGAGAACTTAGGGAACCCATCAATTATTATCAAAATATTGAGATTTATTATTGTTTTGAGCCAATTAAACATGTACATGAGTTGTTGACTAGCAAGGCATGTATGTATAGGAGTTTATTTAAGGAGAGTCACGTACATCTAGAAAAATGGGATTTTTAAGATTTTTTTTTTTAGAAAAAGGTGGATTTCTCTCTTGCAAGAAGAGAAAGGGATGTAACTGAGGTCAATGAATCATCATGAGAATATGTGGTGTCAAATGACACTATAACAGATTCCCCCTAATGTGTTAGGCCATAAGATAAATTGATGTTTGAAATACATTACAAAGTACTCATGATATTGTGTAGGGGCCATTGGGTAGTTGTAGTTGAAGACTAGTTCCGAAACAATACCTACAACATAAACAAGTAAGATACTCCCTTCTCAAGTCAAGCATTCCCATGCTTGAGTATGATGTAAGCATGGATTCCAAATCAAGTACAATATGGATCCATGAATAATGAAAGCATAATTGATGTCCGTGGCCATGAAAACTATACACAGTGGATCCATGTGATATATATAAGTAGAAATTGTGGCCATGATAAAATACACAGTGGATCCGTGCAAAAATTTAGATCATATCCATGAATGGATACACAATGAGCTATGTGTTAGAATCAAATAGAGGATATATGGAACCAATGGAGTGAACAAGTTGATCCTCTGCAAGAACCAATGTCGAAGATGGTGGTATATTCAATACAAGTTTGGTAGGATCACAAAGTTTCTTATACTTTACCCAAAGTTTTCAAAACAATATGTTGTGGTACAATTCTACATTATGTGAATAAATGTGTTGGATTCAAACACAATGAGACATTGTTTTATTACCGGTCATTCATGGATACCGTTAAAAAATGTGAGACAACCCACCAATAATGATAATGGGTGTCAAGGTACTTGGTATAATCTAACAAGTGTGAATAAAGGAGTTGATGTCGAACGCTTGATAGAATATATCGAGAAAGGGGCATTGATGTATTCCCATGGTCAATAGTGAGGGAACCTTCCACTGATGACTGCAAGCCCCAAGGTACCAAAAATGACTCCAGATACCTATCCCAGAATAAGAGGTGATGAAGTCAATATAAAGGGATCCATTGGAAGAGAGGCATTAAGGAATCCTCCATCATCTAGCAAAAGGAGTAGAAAAAGGCCAAATATTTAGAAGGACTTAGATGAAAATATTTAAAGGAACAAACCAAGGTATGACTCCATCATGTATTATATGGAATAACACACAAGAGAGACTCTTTGAATAGTAGCCAATGATGGAGACTAATGACAAATACGAGAAATCCACCAATGAGGTCAAATGGAAACCAAGGTACCACATGAATCCCTATGTATGATAATGGTTGTTGATGTAAAACACAAGGTAAAACACTAATTCAATGACCTATGATGGTTTCTCATCTACTGAGCACAAGGTCATCTATCAATGATGTAAATAGGGCCAGGGTGAAACTCTAGGTCATACTCTCAAAGGAATGTGTTGTATTTGATAAGAGAAGACCCACCAACAAGAAGTCAATGCACACCTTCTATACTAGCACAAGTGAGATACAAAGATACTTGCAAAACTGAGAAGTACTTGGCTGACATGGGAAGGATGACTTGAAAATTCAAGGTTTCTGTATAGTGTCAAACACGGGATGACTTCCCTTGAACAGAAAAATGACACAAAATATGACTTGGAAAACACTGAGTATAAATTGGTATACGTTTGTGACACAGGAGGCATCCACAAACGCTCCATATGATTGGAAGAATAACTAGTTGGAGGATATTATTCTCATAAAATGAGAAAAAAGGACCTCATAAAGACATAGTTAACCGAAATAATGAGGTGAAGACTCACAAGATTGTTTTTGTTGAAGGGTGACATAAATAGTTTCCATATAAAAAATGAGACTCATTCCCATCCTTCTTTTTCTGTTTTATGATTTTTTTGTCTTTTTCATAATTTAAATCCCAAAAAGGAATAAAATAATTCTATCATATAGTGGAGGAAACAAGTTTCATGAGAAAGAAAAATAACTCCAAGCATAAGGAACATACCTATGCTCAATGCAAGGAAATCATGTGCAAGATATGGACACTCAGGGGAAAGTTTCTTCCAAGGATACATGTGTCAAGTCGCAAAGGGTATTATTGCAAGGCTGGTAATGTTTTGAGAATACATATACAAGTAGATATATAAAAACAATATGAAGCCAACATTAGGCCCGAAACGCACAAGCGATCAATATGCAATGCAAGTACATCTAAAAAAAAAATATTTGGAATCCTCGTAGGTAATTGGACAACAAAATATTGAGAAGAAGATATGAGGCTTCACCACAAAGTCATGGTTGGACTAAGAAAGGATCCCAATCCTATGAAATTATTTAAGCATGGGCGCCAAACTGCAGACAAGGTTCTCCATAGGGCACCCATGAATAGTAGGCTCTACGCCATGAATTAGAACAATTCTAAACAAAAAAGACGGTTATGTGTCACAAGACAATGGGGTCGATCCTAAGGTAAAATGAAATAATAAACAAACAATGCAAAATTGCATGAAGGGGAAAATATAACCTATATGCTAGTTTTGATATCATTGCTTTTCATAACGGATCAACATGGGAAAAAGGAAACAAAGAAAATGTCTCCAAATTCATATATATAATACCAACAACACTCACCCAGAAGTTAATAAGTCCAATATAGACACCTTTTATAAAAACAAGTGTTATGGGATATGAAACTTGAAAACAAAAAACCCTAAAAGTAAAATATGTACAGAGGACTACACAAACTTATGACTTATGCATATTATTTCTCCAGGTAGATCCCATTGTTAGCCTCATGAAAAGGGTTTCTTTTGTAACCAAATTGTAAATTTTTCAGTTCAGGAAGAGGTAAAAAATACATAATCATATATTCAAGGATAACCTCATCTGAAGGAAACTCAACATCCATGAAACCAGGACTCGACGACACACAAACACCAAGGATAAAGATCTCACAAATAATCAGATCATACTCAATAGGAAGCACTAGATTATTCGGGCCAAAAGGGGAAATAAAAGGATCACATGCCCCCATTGGATACAATACTTGATCAATTGTTGATACCTTGTCTCGAGAAGGCCAACATGATTGTAAAGGAACAATATTAGAAGAAATTGAACATCGAGGATGAGACACCACATAATTTACCCGTGGAAGGGAATAGTCAAATAAAAAACTAGGAACATACAAAGGGGAAATATGAGCTAAAGATAAACTAGGATGTTGATTATCATATGAAAGCTTATCAATAGTGACAATACTTCTATTGTGAGGAAAATGCATCAAATGAAAAAGTGTAGGAACAAAACATTCATGGAAGAAACATAATCACTTCCAAGAAGCATATTAAAGTGTAAAGGTCCTGGCACCACTAACAGATCGACTAGGAAAATATTCCCACCTAATGTGATAGGAAACTAAGGAAGAATCCCCACACATTCACTAGGTCTTTTTTTGAAAGCTAACAAATCACTAGTAGCTGACACAAACTTGGGAGAACCTAAATATTTTCAAGCCAAGGAGGATAAAATGGCTGCAGAGGATCCTTCATCTACAATACACCAGTAAATACCCATCGAATTGGATTTAAAATTTATTTGGAAAGGTTCAGAAGAAGGAATTTGAGACTCAACAAGATCATTCCAATCAAAGTAAACCATCATGGGACTTGGAGGGAGCATACTCGAAGAGAGTGGATTTCCCCCTTGTTCATATGGTATTGTAATAGAAACACTGAAGATATAGTCGAAAGACAAACCACTCCCCAAAACAAGAGTGGGATCAATTGAAGATTGCATTGATGTGATGACTTTGGTAGACTCGTCACTCTCCAAGAGAAGAGTGGGATCAACCGAATATTACATCAACATGACCACTTATTCAACCACTTCTTGGATAGGATGTGGGACAACATGGTCAAGAGATGCATGAACCTCCAAAACGAGAGTGGCATCGACTGAATATTTCATTGGCATGACGACTTCATCAATCAATGATTCGATAGATTGTTGGGAAACCGAAGATGACTCAAAACTAGAAGGGAATTTAGATAAGGACCATTCTCTTCATACCAAGGAAATATCAGGAAACCAATGAGTAAGGTAGTATCCCTTGAAAATATTACAAGGGAATTTGGGCTTACATCCTATTCATCTAGGTTTCTCAACAATATCAATTCCCCTATCATGACTTGTAGCGACCGATGGGTTTCCCCTAGCATGACTAGAAAAGTTCGAGTGCTAGTATCCAACATGATTGGTAGAGGTCAATGACGTTTTTCCATTATAACTAGCAATGACTAGACTTGTGCCCCCAACATGACTTGCAACAGTTGGTTGTTTTCCCCCAACACAACTAGCAATGACTTGTTGCAGATATCCAACATGACTCACAGAGGTTGTTGACACAACTCCAAAATGACTAGCATAGGTTAGTAATTGGATACCAATATGACTTGAAAGTACTAGACTCTTTCCCCCATAATGACTTGTAGAGGTTGGTTTCTTGCCTCGAGCATGACTTGTAGAGGTCAGGTGCAGGTCATCAACATGAATCACAGAGGTTGGTGACTTTTATCCAGTATAACTAGTAGTGACTAGACTCATGCCCCCAACATGACTTGCAGTGGATGGTTGTAGATATAAAACATGAATCACATAGGTTGGTTAACTAATTACAGTATGAATTGCAGTGGTTGAACTCCCCTCCCCAACATGACTCGTAGAGGATG
The DNA here is from genome assembly GCA_009831015.1 of Picea engelmannii. Lineage (NCBI taxonomy): Eukaryota > Viridiplantae > Streptophyta > Pinopsida > Pinales > Pinaceae > Picea > Picea engelmannii. Next base: position 351,776 of record ML793618.1, on the reverse strand, counting down.
GAAAATGAATGCCATTATGACTTGCGTTGAATGGAAATTTTCTCCTAGCATGACTCGTAGAGGCTGGTGGCACGTCTCCAACTTGACTAGTAGAGGTTGGTGACTTCTTCTTCTTACTATTCCTCTTCCTCTTCCTTTTATACTTTTGGTTACTAGTAGCTAGACTTTCATTGGAAGAGGGAGAAGGAGGAGAAGTATACTTCACTAACACAAAAGATAAACGATCAATATCCATTTGATGACCATGACATAAGGTTCTTATATAAGAAGCATCAAGATCATTTAAGACATTCAGAGTGGTCCACAACCAAAATGATAGTCGTACATTCAACCCAAGAATGTTCAAAGCGGCCATCAAGGGGGTACCAATGTTTCCAAAGAACAAAAAATCACAAGAACCTGCTTGTTAAGTGGTCCCTTGGTCAGTATCCTCAAGAAATTTGGTCATGAATTTCTCATGCATAGGTTCATCCCTTGCAGGATTTTTCATGTCTGAAAAAGTATCACACATTGACTCTAGTGAACTAGTGGTATAAAAATTGATTCCTTCTAGGAGGCGGCTCCACGATTTAAAGAGAAATACCAAAGGTCCTTACCAACTAGTGAAGCGATTAGTTGACCACCTTTAATTAATGATCCAAAAGTGGTAATACAAACACAACCTAATTCCAACTATACAAAGCAACACTCCACTAAAAATTTATAAGAGAGACATCGCAAACAAATAAATTCTCCAAAACTTCAGCATGGGTGGATAAGTTCCTAATTCCAAAGAAATTAAAAAGTGGAAAGGGACCTTCTAGATACTAACACGGGTTGATCAAGTCCCGAGACCGATGAACTAACGAGTGAGAATACAATACTCTGATCTCCACTAACCATCCTTATCCATTGCAAGTACACTCCCTTCGTAGACCACCCTCCATCATTATTGAAAAGTTTGATATGAAATCTACCTCAAGTACCATGGGAAAACCCCCACAATTACCTTTGATATACCTAGGAAGAGAAACTATGGATACCAACTTCCAGTGAATGTCCGAGGGAATATTCAATAGTAGGGATCAAACATATGGGAAAGGTAACAAAGGTTGAAGCATCGAAAGTGCCATGTATCAAAGAGGTATGGGCACTAACGACACCCCTAAAAGACAATCTCTCCATAATGCTTGGTCAAGCTTCAAAGGGGTTATCTCCTTGGCTCTTCCTTACACAACCTTGTGTTTGGCTCCTATGTAAGAGGAGTTTCCCGACCACACCTATGTGATAGTTGGGTTTGAATCTCCCTAAATCAGACTCTTATGTTTGTTTACTGGACTTGGATATTTATCTCTTCAATTATAATCCAAGACCCTAACACTAAACTTTTTTATGAACCCTAGAAACAAAGTCTAGTAAATTTTAAGTTTAACATTAGTTTTATTGGTTGTTTTTACTCAAATGATATGAAAGTGAAATTGATGTTGTTTGAGACTCTTGAAAAAATGAAACTTACAAGAACATTGGAAAATAAAAATTGACACTAATTCTTCAATGAAAAAGAGTTTCAAAAGAGAAAAATGCATGAAGAATCTTTCAAACTTTGAAATGTAATCTTTTCTATTTCTAATGCAAAATGAAGAGTGCAACTTTTTGAGAAAAGAAAAAGAAGAAATATAAGCACTGTTATTTGTTCTTTTTCTTTTGTTAATTCTTTAAATATAATAAGAAAACAAAATCCTATGCTAATATATTTTTCTTTTTCAAATATAAAGTAAAATAATTCAATAGAAAGAAAGAAACCTAACTAGCAATCAACCAAGGTTTTTTCATTTTCTCTTTTTCTTCTACCAAAGAAAAAACTAACAAAATATGATAAAATAAAGAAAATTGTGTCCTTTTATGTTTGAAAAACAAATTAAATAACAAAAGGAAAGTATCTAACTCAAATACAAACTCAAGTTTCAAAGAGAACCACAACAACAACCTGAAAAACCGAGATCCTGAGAACAAGACTATTCTTGTAGTCATGCAATCCAAGGGATAAAAGGAGACAAATATGGATTAAAAAAAATATTTCAAATCAAATTTAAGTCCTTAACAACCTCCTATATGCCAGAAATTTGTTTGGGAACAAACTTCCCAGAAAGGACCCCCAAACTAGCTGAAACGGGGCTTCAAAAAAGATGCAAAACAAGCACAAAAGTCACTTTTTTGGAGGTGTACATGAATATCTCCACTATATGTATCATATGTACATTCCCTATATAATTTTATGGAGCACGTATGAAGTATGTACACAACTCTTCCTTCTATAGGGTGCATATGTACATGCGTTATCCTTCTATAGGGTGTGTATGTACGCACGTTGCCCTTCTATAGCTCACGTACATGATCCAACAATTACACATTTTTCATCATATGCAGTTGCTTTACTCCTATGTAAAAATAGAAAATGTATGTGAATTTTGTCAAGGGAAAGAGCGTATACACTTAGAAAAACTTGGAAAATTAGGTCAAAAAACCCAAAACACAAAATACAACTGAGAGACTAAAAGAAAGCCAAAAAACATTGGAAAACAAAGAGCAAAGTCAAGAACAAAATAAAAAAATTATAAAACTATAAAGAAAATATAAAGACTTAGCATACCCCAGGAATATCCTATAGAGTCACAACCCCAACCTCTAGAGGTTTTGAAAGAAGTAAAAAACTCTAATTCAAAACATGTACGTGACTATCTAAACGACAAGTAGCGTATGTATGTGACTTTTTCCATGGAAAGTCATGTATGTACGTGAATGTATCAAAACAAAACCACATACATCCTATAAAATCCTCTCAAACTAAGAGAGAGGTCTGGAATACTCAAGAAGGATTGTAGAAATTTAGAGAGTGCTAAATAAAGGTTTAAAACATAGAAAAGGCTTTAAAAGAAATGCAAAATGAAAGCATCCCTAATGACCCAAAAAGGGAGAATCCTTAGTGGAGTTGCCAATTTTGTTATGGAAAACTAAGTCCTATGGATTTGGATCACACAACAAAATAGATCAATTCCCTTAAAATAATTCTCTTAGGCTTTAATTAGGTAGTTAATTAAGAGTAACTACTTGCAGTAACTAAAGTTTGGAAGAAAAAAATGATAACATACCGAAAACCTAACATTTGAAGTTGATCTCGTTCGAGGGATTTCTCTCCAGAACTCCTTCACCACAATATTTTGAAAATCCTACAAACAAAGATGTATGCAACTATTAGAAAGTAGTTATCCATTAACTAACTAAATATGATCAATTCACTAAATTCTATGTTAGATTCAAAATAAGATACAAATAACCTCATCAAGAACATGAATTAACAAATAGAATTGGATGAGAATGAGAGTTATTTTATTAATAACAACAAAAGGGCTTGTTTACAACCTATAATTGTTGTGGTATGATCCCAGAACCAGTCTCCAAGTTCTTCCACCCAAGTCCTAAGAATACAAACACTACCTCCAAAGTTTTGTGTTCTAGCGGGTCCAAGGAAGCAAAGGATTGCTTCTTGACGAGATAAAGAGAAACAAAAATCATGAAAATAAGTGTTTTCAAGGGGGGGAGAAAATATAAGAAAAATAGGGAAACAAGAGCGTGTAGGTCTATAAGAAAACTTCCAGCATAAGGATGCATCTCTTTGATATACTTTTCCTCCATCCCAAGTCTCTCTTTTATACTCCCTTTTGATAGTTGGAGTAGTTATGAATGGGATATAGGAGGTCAGGAGACTAGGAACCCATCAAATCCACTTGAAATGTCAGAGTTTATTATTTATTTTATCCAATTAAACATTTACGTGGGTTTTTGACTAGAACGACACGTATTTATAGGAGTTTCTTTAAGGAGAGTCACATACATCTAGAAAAATGGGATTTTTTAAGATATTTTTTGGGAGGAAAAGGGGGATTTTTCTCTTGCAAGAAGATAAAGGGATGTAACTAAGGACAATGAGTCATCATGAGAATATGTGGTTTAAAATGATGGTATAATGGTATGGCTCCAATTCTTTGACTTCCCCAAAGAAGGTAGATAAGTATTGTGAGAATCAAGAAAGAAATTCTTGGGGAAAAGTACACAACATGCCATGAGATTGATTTCCAGCCCCTATGATCCCCCCATTTCTAGGTTCTCCACATTATTACAACAACATAACCTACTTCAATTCCAAAAACAAGGTAGAAAAATAGCATGCCAGTGATGAGAGTTCCTCGAGATGTTGGAGACATGAAACCAAAGGCAATGAACAAAATAGTCATTATCGTCATACCCAATATTTTCACTCCATCATCCACCATAACATAGAGAATATATTTATTCATTTGAGATTCCTTATCAATAATAAGATGACCATATGATATCACTCTCCACAAAGGTAACAACTCTTCTTCTTTGGTAGATCCTTTGTATGAATAGCGACTGCATCCTTCAACCATTTATGCAATTCTGGTGAATTTTAAATTAAATAAAACGGTGTTGTAGGTGACAAAAAGCACTATAGGCCCGAATATGAGAATATTTCTCTCAAACGCCAAGATGGGTATCATTGATTCTTGGTTTGAATATCTATTTCTCTCTAATACTTCAACTCACCAAGTTTAAGAAAAACCGAAATTGTAGATTTCTAATTATATGCAAAATAATGTTTGCATTCTTGAAAAATAGAGTTATGGAAATTATGAATTAAATCCAAATATACTTTCAAAATGTGTCTGCATATTCCTCCTTTTGTATTTTATGGAATGTTTTCTCACGTAGTCACTTAAATGGTTTCGTTGGGCACAAAACCCATGTGTCGTTTTTTCGTGATTAGGCCTCATCTGCATGAAAAATGATGTGCACAAACTTCCCTTGGAGTAGTTTTGACAGTTTCAGAAGTTGCTAAGAATGGTCTACAGTTGAAAAAAATGAAAAACCATCCAACTAGAAAAAATGTTATGCCTTCAATACCATGCTATATGATTCCAATTTTACCCCTAATTACAATAAACATGGTTTGGAGAGTTTTCTTAAGTTGGCACTCTGAAGAATTTGTAAAACCATAAGCCTCCTACTTTTTTGAAATGCCAAACATGAAAATATCTTGAATGAGGAGACAAATCAGAATTTTTGCAAGGGATGCTTTAGAGGGAGAGTTTGAATTTTGAGATGACAAATTTGCAAACATAAACAACATGGAGAGAATAGAAAATGAATAGGATGAATTCCCCTTTAATTTTGAGGGAATGGGTTTCCCCACAATGTCATGTATGAAGTTTTGTAAGGTCACTCTCCCTTGAATAATTTACATTTCCAATGAATAGTTAAGGATCTATGAGTGTTAGGTGAATTCAAATGATATACAAGTTTGAAGCTCATTTTGAATCCTACAAGTGATGAAATGGAGAATTATGACAACGAATGGGTGATGATGGGTACATGAAGTGACAAAGGAGTACAAAAAATAGATGGGGAAATGATATTTATGGGTAGTGGGTATAAAGTACAAGAAAAGGTCATAAGAATGATCTTTAAGTTCTATTGTTTTATAATTTTCCATGTTTTTGATAAACTTAGAGAATTAAAAAATTGATTTCTTACCTCAGGTTTTACCTTAAAAATCAGTACATGCTTGAAAACCATACCTGGAACCTATATGTTAGAATGAAATGCTAACACTGATTTTTTTTTTTGTCATGCTAGGTTTGATACTAATGCTTCTAGTTTCTCTACTTGAGGATGGATATTGTATTGAATTTGTAACCAAAAGAAATAAATAGTTGTTGATGAACACCTGAAAAATGAAGAGAGAGAAGAGAAAAAGCATGCTACAGGTCATCCAATCTACTGGGAACAATGGTTATAGGACTGTGTGGTGGTTACAAGACTTCATGTAGGTTCTAAAAATGCCAAAAATATGAATGATGATGCTATTGTTGGAAGGATGGAGGCCGCAACTGTTATTAGAAGGATATACATCTGTAATACCATTAACTTTGAAACACTAAAAGTTTCCAAGGATACAAAGTGAACTGAATGATGAATTCATTTTTTTAAATAACCATGCCTTGCTTTGAATTATGAGGTATTATGTAGGATGAAATGTAGACTATATGAAGGATGAATCAAGGCTGAGAATTGTTGATAATGGAAAAGAACTAAAACTATGAAAGATAGAGATATAAGAACTAAATATGAAATGAACATGTTGATTGGAAACTTTAGGTTAAAGAAGGAAACTGTGACAAGTTTACTCTTGATATCATGCAATTAAATAGTCTTCAACCATTACCCAAGCCTGTGGTACAATTCTCATCAAGTGAATAAAGGTGTTGATTTTGAGCATGAAGATAAATCATTGGATTATCAACCATTAAGGTATGTTGTTAACCAACGTGAATCAAATCACCTTTGATGATAATGAGTGTTAAAGTACCTTAGTGAAACTTTATAGATACAAATATATGTGTTGATGTCGATTCACCTACAAGATTCTTCAATCAAGAGGAATTTATGAATCCTCGTGGTTGACAACAAGGAGATTTTCCATTAGTGCATGCATATTCCAGGACACTATAAAATCTCTAACCTCAACCACAGATAATGTGTTGGACTCAATGAGGAAAGGTTTTTCAGAAGGAGGGCCTTAAGGAAATCCCCGTCAGATGACACAAGCATAGAAAAAATGATTTTGAAGGACCATATTACAATATTAAAACAATATTACATGAATAACTTATTGTGAACTTTATCTACCAGTTGCATGGTTTTCAAACATAGTTCGTCTCAAGTTGCACTAGTAAACTTGTTTTCACATTTGGACTTATTTTTCTCTTTACTATTTTATTTGTTTATTCTACACTATCCTATTTTACTTGAAAAGAAAAGTGTATCTTCAAGTGTAGGAATATTTCCAATGTAACCATGTGCGTAACATAATTACAATTGCACTCATATTCAAGTTTGAAAAATACACTTTCAGATATAACATAATACAAGGGACTAACTACTCCAATGGAGATGGTGCCAAGAAGCGTTGAAGAATGGAATGGTGAGGCTTGGTGACTGTTTGGAACCATGATTCAATGTAATATTTTTCTTCTTGGTTCTCTTCTTTGGTTTTCATTCCATAAAGTCCATAGAGAGTTTTCCCATCAAACTCCTAAATGCACAAGGGATCCAGATCTAGTGACAAGGATGCAAGGAACTCTTCAATCTCCAACTCCAGTGTTTGTGCTTCATTGTATGTTGTCCATGATTCTTTGATTTCTTCTTCAATTTGATAAGGATAACTGGAAGAAATTTCTAGATCCTCCTTTGGTGGGTCTTGTTCATGGACATTTTTCTCTTTCACTGCTTCATTGGGTACATACTCATCCCTGGCGATTATAAACTTTGGACAAGAATTTGAGGCAATTGTTATGGCCGAATTTCCTCCTCTATTCAACAATGTTTTGAACATTTTTGAAATCTTCTACTGGTCTCAAGGTTCTTGTCCTACACAGGGATTAGTGTACATGGGGTCTTACCTTCTTTTGCTCCTTATATAGTCATTCCTTCCAACAAGTTAGTATCTGAGTGAGTCTCTTTATCTAATGAAACTACTCTGCCTATTTCCTTAAATCTACCTCTAGGTCTATTAATGCAACACTAACATACCTTTAGAACATAGGGAGACAATGTACTCACCAAATTTAATGCATCTGGATAAAACCCTCTTTACGATTTCTGAAGTAAAGGCACCTTTGTGTCTTACCATTCACCATCCCTTCAGATCTAGTATTCTATTACCTAAAAGAAAGAAATCACACACACAACAAAATTCTATTCTAAAGCATGCAAAAATTAAGCCATTGAAGTGCTACTCCCTTGTAGCATCTCCCCAGAAACGATGCCAAAATTTCGAGCCAATTAATTGACTTAATTATTGAACATATAATTATCAATCCAGGAGTGTAAGCTTAGACATTCCAACATTGTATGTTCAGGGAATAGGACACAAAGATGATCATCTATATTATTCTTATCTATGGAAAATTAATATTATTCACACTTTAATAAAAATGAAACTATTATGTCTCAAATAAAACAAGGCAATCTATGTGTATTGGGTAGAAGAACAAGAGATTTTCTTACTGGCCAAAGGCTTATAGTTGTTCACTTAATATTAACACCTAAGTTTTAAAAATCAGTTATGGTTCCTATCATCAATGACACTGTGTCTAACTATTAAAACCAGGAAAGAGTAAGGGAAAGACAAGAATGGGATTGATCCAAATACACAATGTGAAAACAGAGCGTGCAAACCTTAGAACACTTTCAACCTATGGATCCCCAATGTATAATACTAAATAGAAGCAATCAATATTCTCTCACATTATGATCTACAAGAAGGTAAATTGATCATATATAAAATAACGTTGAATAAAGCTATTCAAATTGCATCATCATATTATGAGACAAATCAAATTGCAACAGAGAAATGTGATTTCCATTGTTCATATTATAACCATAGTTAATGGTTATGATGTTCAAAGAAAACCTCACAAATATCAAACACAATATCAATCAATTGTTAATATAGAGATCATGCAAATGTTGTGAAATCAAAAGAGATGACATTAAATAGAGTTATACTAAGTATGTATCCAAAACTTTTCTAACTAAAAAATAAAGAAATATAATTATTAACTCTACTGTAAATAATATAGAGCAATGAGAACCAACTTGTGGGCCCTCCAAATCGATCTCACATTGCCTTAGACAAATACATAACTAAGAGAAAACTCTTAACTCTCAACTAGCTCAAGAATATCAACACATAGATTTGATATTAATGGAAAGAGAGAGTGTCCTAACAGTTTTTTTTTTCAACGTGAAAAAATACTCTTTATATTCAGAAGGATATAAAAGTGTACAGATCTGTTATAACAGGTCTAAACAACAAGGAAATACAAGCAATTGCCGAAGAGTCATAAATCTACACAAAA
>ML793618.1:324437-341951 GCA_009831015.1 Picea engelmannii | reverse complement strand
TCACTTAAATGACCCCCGCTTTGATTCGATTTTATCTGAAAAAGGAAGAATATGTTTTTCCTATGTCCTAACAGTTACAAAATATCAGAGTTTGTATACAAATATTACAATATACCCCTATTCCATTATTTGAAGACATATTTATACTCGGGATGGCATGAATGATACACAACCAACCCATGTTCTTGAGGATCAGATAAGGTTGTGTTTGATTTTTGAAAATCGGCCAGAACAACAAAAATGGAAAACCCATATTTGAAAATCGAACGTATCTCCCAAACAATTCCAAATTTTGTAAATCGACCCATGTGGCAACCAATTTGGGGCCTTCTGGACAAAAAACATGTTTTCATTCCTTGAGATTCGTCTTTATTTGTTGGGAAATCGCATTAGAAATTAACTGTCTGGAAATGTTGCTAATTTCAGGATGAACTTTGAACAAGTGTTGAAGACTCACACGTGTGGCCTGGGTATGATTTGAACAACTTGGAAGCATGTCGACATTGTTATGAGAAAAACCCATATTCTTGATATATTTCTAGAACCCTGGATGTATGACGAAAACGAAAGTCAGATACTTGATCCCTACGTATGTCACAAGATCTCAAACTAGGAAAACCCCTCATTAGTAATAATCAACTATTAATTCTCCTAATATACCAAAAACAATGGAAAATCCATCAATTAATCAACATAATTACCTTATAATATTTGGATAACATTTTCATTGAAAAACATAAGATAATCATGGTGAAAGGGATGATGGCATGGTGAAAAGGGAGGAAAAAGGAATTAAATAACAATGAAAATAGTGTCAAATTGGGCTGGTGTGATTTTGTTTTCCTCTAATCATATAATAAATGGGCCCATTGTACGAGAGAAAGGTGGCCACTTGAAGAGACTTTCTTGATTTACTATGACCAAAAATCAACTTTTTAAATTCTGAAATGAAATTGTTATGGACCGGATAAAAAATATTGACATTTATATCTTTACAAAAATGAGTACCATGCATAAATTATTTCTAACTTAAAATAAACATTCTTTTCCCTTGGAAAATATTCAAACATGTGGCCATAAGAGATGACAAAGATGACGTAAGAAGTCATATAAAACTTTTGTGTCTTTTTAAGGTTATTCAATTGGAAATAAATTTCTCTTGAAATGAGATAACTCCAATCTATAATGGATTTTTCATGCAAAGCATGATGCATAGCATATATAACTTTTATTGGTATAAACACAGTATATTATAGACCAACAATGTGGGTGAAAACCCATGCAAATTATCTGCATGGGTATTTTAATGAAGTTACCTCAATCTTGGAGGCATTGGGGTTACTACTTGGGTCCAAATAATTGTTTAGGAACATTTCTCCTCTTTTATGTTGCTTCAAAAATTTGTTGGTTTCTTCATTTTTGAATTGCAAGGTAGGTGTAGGGAGTCATAACATTATGGAGAATGTTGAAGAAGGTATAGAAATGGGTTGATTTCCTCGCAATTGAATTATTATTTTCTCAAAGTTAAACTTGTTTATACACCATTGAACAATTTCTTTGAAGTCTGTCACTTCTAAGACACAACCTACTAATGCTATTCCTGAGGTCCAAATTAATTTTGTTTTCTTCTTGGTTGGAGAAAGATTATTTTATTAATTGTATTCTTTGGACCACTGAAACCCTTGATTCTCATGACCAAGTGTGTTTAGTATATCTCTGCAATACAACTCTTTTTTCTTAATTGACACATTTTTTTGTTCTTTTGATAAAAGGTGGAACTACTGTCGATATTTATAGCTTGACGTATTTATTTTTACTTAATTTCACGATGCACTGTATCGATAGTTCAATCAACTATAAATATTTTCTTTTAATATTTCTGGCTTACATGATATTTGAATTCATTGCAAGATTTAACGAATATTTCATGAATTTAATAATGACATTATGCTTTTGCAAGTGGCAGTTAATGTGGCAGGGACAATAAATGTGATGTGAAGTGGTGATGTGATGTCATGGTAGATGAAAAATGTTAAGTATGAGAGTTTAAAATGAGGAATGAGGAGTGAAAATTTTATAGCATGGGACTGAGAACCTACAGACCTATGGACCTATGAACGTGGATATGAGAAAGGGTAAGGAGGTCTACACCAAAACTAGAAATATGGTTAAGTATTGAAAAGGGTTGTGTTGTGGATCGAATAAGTAAAAGGTGTGTTTTGGAGAATGCAAGACTTCGGACCTGTGGACATGCAAACTTAAGGACTAGAAAAAAGATTATCGTATAGTGACTAGATCTGCATCCTCTTTTATGAAAATTGATTCAGTGTCTAAAAAGTGAAAAAGGTACAATGTGAGGAATGAAAAAGTTATGTGTGCATTTTTGGGAACATGGGGCTGCAAACCTACGGATCTAGAGGCTCAAGAAAGTTGATGGATTTTATGTGGCTCTGCATCCGCATTTCATGAAAATGACCAAGTATGAAAAAGGTGAAAAGGGAATTATAGAGGATGCAAAATTTAGAGGTGTAAAATGTAGAATGTGGGACTACGGACTTATAGACTTGTGTACCTACATACATGTGAATATAATAGTTTTTCTACCCCTACTCTGCATTACTTGAAAAATGGACAAGTGTTTAGAAAATTTTTGAGAAAAGAGAAAAAGAGAATAAAGGAAAACCAACAAAAGAAAAGATAAGAGAAATCATATGGATGGATAAATGAAAACATGAATGTGTATCAACAACTACCCATCTTTCTCTTTGGTCTACTCCTAAATATTGAAGTTTTTCCATTCATATTTCAACTAATAATCATTGCACACATTCACCATCCTCCTCCAATGTTACTCATATTGCGGCTTCATTTAGTGCACTAGAATAGATCCTTAATATGGACATGTTGATCACTTCACAAGATGTCAAGATTGATCACTTGAGAATGATATTGGGTAACTATTTGTTATGAGAGTAGACAAATCATATGAAATTTTACACAACTTATCTACCTGTTGGAATTGAGCCTGGTTGTAATACCCTAGGTTCGAGTCATCTTTGACCAAGAAAACCATTCAGATACTGGCCCTTTCAACATCACTTGCATTCATATGAAGTGTCACCCAAGGTATCTATTGGGACTACAGGAACCAGGTTTTCTGCAGTAGCGAGGGAATGAGAGGTGATTATTCTATTCATTCTTACTTATTGGTTTTATGCATGTTGTTATGTCTTTGTTATTCATTATCTACTTAGTGAGTTCAGATTCATATTACCATTATATTCCAAATTAAAACATAAACCCATCATTGTAACGATCATAACAATTGCACAATGATTACCCATAAAAAAACCTAATCTAATATGCATCCAGATAGAATCCATGAACAATCACAGAAAATACATTCAACACAGGATTTAACATGGTTCATCCAACTTTGGGCTACATCCATAATGAATGGCTTCTTATTTATGCATTTGGTAATTGTTTTAGGCTTGCGCACTACGCTTACAAAGATACATCATGGTTATATTTCCTTTCTCCTAGCCTAGACACTTTGCAATGCAAGTCTATCTCTCTCTCTCTCATCATAATATCCTTATCATTTAGACATCGCTCTTTCCTTCTCATCCTACCCTATCACTCTTCTTATTCAACATAACAGAAAAAAAATTAAAAATATGAACCCCTATTCTCCCAACCCATTGCATTTTTATACATAAATTCTATGGCTTAAAACCCTACTCTATTCATCCCCAAACCCCAGTACAATACATGATAACTCAAGTTAACTTGTTGTTCGAGATAATTTCACCTGATTTTCCATCTACATGCTTATTTTTCAATCTAACTATTGTTCTTCTTTCTTTTGTATGTTGTTGGATGCTTGGGCTGACCTAGGTTATGATATCAATAGGTTTCCAACAAAACCCTCAAATGATCGACCCTCTTGGTCAACCAGAAGGAAGCATTGCGCACAGAGTGCATAGAACAGTCTCACCCGAAATAGATTTATGGGGGACTGCAATACTCAGGTGTTTGTATTCTAAGAAGGGATTGGGACTGTATTCTGATCATTTCCCTCATGCATCAACATTAGCATTCATTCATCTAAACCTAGTATTCATGCATTCATTCATTCAACTAATTATGAATGAATGATGTAATAATCAACTTAATCATTCCTTATTTGACTGAGAACTTAAATAATAGTAAAATAACCATTCATGACACATAAACACAATATATTTACCGTGGTTCACCCCCCCTTGGGGCTACGTCCACACATATCTCTCTCTTATTCTCTTTTATTCATCTTTCTGCAAAATATGCATTGTGTGCATTACATTCTTCAGGATTACAATATCAAATGAGGGTAAGTACCCTCTGTGAGGAGGACTATACCACACTTGACTTCATAGCCTATGACCTAACCCTAAAAACTAGCTTATTCAGATAAACTATTTCTCCTCTACTAATTGACCACATAACAATGACCTACTCATCAATTGACCAACCTCTACTAGAACTCCTAGGTATTTATTTATACTATTCTAATGGCTTATATCCATTAGATTTCTATCAAAAACCCTAACCCTAACATGGTTAGGCTTTTTTGCATGCGCTCCATGATGCTTTTCCTCCTTTTTTTCATGTTGTTTTTCCTTTTTTTTTTGCATGCTGATTTTCCGCCACCTATGGCGCATGCTCCCAAAATAGGCTTGCACCCAAAATAAACTTTCTTCTCCCAAAATAGTTTTGCACCAACAGGCCCCCAACACTGATATGTGGCTCATCTCGAGCCACTGCACCTTAGTTCACACTTTGGATGGCTAGCTGCAACTCCTGAAACACCTGTACCAACTGATTGAATTTTTGTTTAACTTGGTTTCTCTCATATACCATATTTTCCAAACTCTGCTCTATAATGTTCTCTGCCAGCATTGTTCTACATTCAACATGTGTGTGCTCTATTTTCCCCTTATCTTCCTGCAATGTTTCTATTATCCCCTCTGCTTCCTACTGTAGTGGCTCCAATTGAGCCTGTCTTGCTTGCTTGTCTATTTGTGCAGCCTTAAAATCTGCCTGCAGGTTCTTCATATCCTACCCGCTCCTCATCCTTTCTAGGATGGAAATTTCCTTCTGCGACTACTTTAGTTACTAAATGTCTGCAGTGATCTTTTCTCTCTTCTAGTCCAGTTGTTGGATTTTCTCATATTCTTCCATATTGGTCCACATTTGAGCAGTCTTCTCTTATAGTTCCTCCACTGCCTTAGATTCTTGCACAATACTATCGATATGCGTAGTAGCCTCATGTTCCATTTTATATCTGAATTTTGGAGGTGTAGCAGGAGTCAATTTCTCCGTGATCTCTGTAAAATCCATTCTGTACTGCTCCATGAGCTGTGCAATATTTTGAAACTTCCATGTGTGTGTGTCTTTTGGCTCCTGCGTGGAGTCTGGGATATTTTTATAGACATATGCCAGGCCCTTTTCTAACCTATCTGCACATTTCTTCTCTTCCTCCTTCTCCAGATTCAACTGGTCATAGGTAATCTGTAGCACCTCTGCAACCTCCCTACCATCTACCAAGTGGTGGCATCTATGTGGGCCCTGGATTGGACTTCCTGCATGACACTTTCTTGCAGCCTGTATAGCACATTTGTAGGTATCTGTGCCATAACCAACTCAAGTTGGTTGATGTCCCCAAATGGTTTTCACACTGTCTCCTCCTCAACTCATAGCATCTGTTGTGTGACCATGAAGTTTTCACTTCCCTTCACCACTATCTCCACTATTTTTTCTTGTTCCTTCTACACAGGTGGTTGGTGTGTCTTCTTTGGCTATTGCACTGTAAATATATAAAACCTTTGTAGAGTATCATGGACTTCCACTAAAGTCACCATGATCTCATCCCTCTATGCCTCATTTGCATGGACCACATCTTCCCCCTTTTCCTGGACTTTGTCTGCCATGATCTCGACATCGTCCTCTGTATGGGTGATGATAGGAGGATTCTTATGGTATTTCATCTTCTTGCATGTTTCCTCCTCCTGCATTGCAGTTCTCTTCACCTATTAGGTATGCACCCCAGTCTTCTTCTTTTGTGCCTCCTCCTCTTCAAGCCGAGAGGTTTCTCCATTTTTGGCATCGACCTTGAATTCTGCCCTTGACACTGTTTCTTTCCTCCTTGTATTTTTCGGTGTTGTGTTACTTCTTGCCACTTGAGTGCATTTTGCAGACTTCCTAGTGTTTTCAATCAGGCTACTTGTCTTTGTCAATGTGCATGCCTCTATTTTTTCCTTGGATTTGACTTCCTTCTTTGTAGTTGACAACTTCTACTACACAAGCTAGCCTTTGATGATCCATTCAACCTCTTCTTTGGATACACATTACTGCATCTCCAACCATTTTTTATTCGGGTCCCTTGTGGCCTGAATCCACATGTGTTGTTTGTATGCCTTGAACGGAAATACCTTCGTACTCCTAGACCACCTCAACAAGAATCCTCCATATGTTTTTCATTCTCTATTGTATGTCCTCCTTAACCATGGAAAACACTATGATATTAGCTTGTTGATTCTTAGTATCCTTGGCTTACTAGAGGGTTTTGTACTTTGTTGTGTATCACATCCCCTTCCTATCTAGAAAATTCGATAACTTTGGTTCCTACCAAGCTACCAAAGCGATGAGGATGAGGAGCAATGAATAATGGAATTCAGTTCCATTTTCCTATGCATCCTTGCAATCGATCAAAAATTGATTTAAGAGGTACGGTGTCAAGCTAAAAATTACCCCTTTCATGCACTACGCAGCGACTTCTATGACTCATGTTGGATCCTCTTCCTTCCTACATTTCCTCAACAATTTGCAAGCCATTAGCTTGCTGGAAAACCACATTCTGGCGTCTTTGATATCTTTGATCACAATACCCTTGTTCCCCCTATTAGTTCCAAAATACGCTTTGACAATCTATGCAATTTCTTTCATGTGCGCTTTATTCTCTAAGTACTCTTTGGGTTTTACGCCAACAGTGGAAAACCCTGTAATTGTTAAAATCAGAGCCACTTCGATGAGGACTAGCCTATCCATCCACAGTATACCCCCATGTACCCTGACCAATAACTGCTTGACACATAGTCATACATTCTTACCGTAGCTAAAGTGTAGTATGTCTAGGAGGTTCATGATGCTAGAATTGTAGAGCTTTGTTATCCACTCTTCGAGTTCCATGATGGGTCTGCCTAAGGGTCCTATCTCCCCCGTGTCTTCCAAATAAGTCTCCTCTAAGAGGTCTGGAAAATTTGTCGCTTCACGAGCATCATGGTCTGAGTATCTCAAATTTTTCACTTTCCCGAGTATATCCTCCATGGTAACCATGATGTTCAGGATGTATGGGAGTGTGATCTTTGTGGTGTCCTACACCTTTCTTTTATGGCCGACAGATGGGTGGCCTTTACCACTATTTTGTTTGTGTCTTCTTCTTCCCCCTTGGTTTTTAGATAATTCACGATATCCTTGACCAACACCTCCTCTGCATCATGACCTTGTTGTTGGCCCTTCATTTCCTCAGGTTTGGAAGGTGTTTATGGGTTAGGGTTTTCACTTCCATTTGGGTTTGCAGAGATCTGACCCATGTCACCTTGTGCAGTCATCGAGGTTTTCTCCTCTACCCTCGTCAGATTGAGTGACTATGTCATCGAGGTTGTGACATCCTCCAATTCGACCACATTCTCATGCTCTGGCATTCATTCTTCCTTCATCTGACCTATTGAGTAACCCTAGTATATATTCCCAGGGAGACAACCTTTGGAAGTGTCATGCTGGATACAGAGTGGTCAATTTCTCTCTTCTTCGCACAATTTACCTAGGTTGCACTCTTCATCTCTCTCTTTGCTAAAAAATCTCTAAGTGTCGAACCTTCCCATGTTTTTCCCTCTTTATAGATCCGATCATTAATGTTCTGCAATATTTTTCATTTTTTCCGTGCATTTGTGTAGTGTCCATTGTTCCTTGTGCATGGTGTCCAATTTTCATACACTTCTTTTGTTGTCTATTGCATGTGACATTTTCCAATTTTCTTCCAGTCAACCTACTTCGTCCTCTTTTTATATTTTTCTTATTTTTCTTCTTTTTATGTATTTTGGTCATTTTTATTTCCTAATTTCTACTATAGTACACTATACACAAGGATTCCTTACTATGCTACAACTACTGAGAATTAGTAGGTTGACTTTCCCTATACAATTTCAGTCGACTACCATTCACCATTCCTTGCATTTTTGTTCCTGTCAAGTCCTTTAGCTACACATATCCTCCATCTGTGACATACATCAATTCATATGGCCCTAGCCAATGCATTCTGAAATTACCATGATGTTGCAAAAATTGTTGTCATATAGTAGAACTAGGTCTCCTTCCTTAAATCTCTTCTTCTTTATGTGTGTCATGCCAGGATTTGTCCCTTTCTTTCTGCAGTTCTTGGTGGAATCCTGCCAGAATCCTGTCTTCCTCCAGTTCGACTTAACCTTTCTTGTAATGTACCTCTTTCTGTCATATTTGTAATTTTTGCAAAGCGCAGACTGGGTACCAAAAATTCTAATGGCACCACTGCTTTTTATCCACACAACAATCTGAATGGTGTTTTTCCTGTAAAATTATTGCATGTAGTCCTATATGCCCATAATACTGCTTGTATTTTTAAATCCCAATCATTTATGTTCACATTACAAATATTTGTCAAGGAATTCTCCAAAATCTTGTTGAAAGCTTCTACTGTCCCATTTTCCTAAGGATGATATGTGTACTCTTCTGGTGTTAGAATTCAAATTCCTCAGCCATAGCCTAGATGGTACTATTAATAAAATGGGTGCCTTGGTCACTCATTAGAATCCTAGGACATACAAATATTGTAATAAACTTCTCAGATAAGAAGTGTGTTGTTGTCTCTACGCTGCAATCCTTGACTGGTTCTACTTCTTCCCATCTGGTTAAGTATTTCGTCGTGGTAATGATGTATCTAGATCATCACCTTCTTATTGGTGGATTAATCGGTCTGACAAAGTATATCTCCCACTTTTCAAATACCTGAAGAGTTACTTGGGGTCTTAGGGGCATCTCATCCCTTCTGTTGGGTTTTCCAACTCTCTGACAGACATCACCATTTTGGAAATATTCTTTTTCATCTTTATGGATTGTTGGCCACCATAAACCTGCGTGCAATACCTTCTGCATGATAGATTTTCCTAGATAATGTTCTCCATATATACATTCATGAGAATATGTTAGAACCATGGGTCATTCATGTTGATTAAGGTTGGTTCTCATTGATGTCAACCCTTGAAGAAATCCCCGTAGCATAAAGTTTTGGTTAATGGACCCAAGATTTTTTTATGTAAAGATTATTGTTTGCACAAGGGAAGACCCAGGGTTCAATGCTACAACAGTGCACCAACAAAACCCTAACTATTGGCCCTTTCGGCAACACCTGCGAAGAAGATGAAGTCTCACCTGAGGTAGAGGCAGGGGTGGTTGTAGGACTCAGGTGTCTGCAACCTTAGCTGGGACACAGATATGTGATTGTAATACTTAACAGAGCACTTAGCACCGATAGTTCATCAATATTTAACCACTATCTACTTCGCAGATAAAGTAGAGCATCACATCATTCATTCAAATATGATGTATCTAAGAACTTATCGTAGAGAAGTAGGTTATATCTAACAGATTCAGGCACTAGCACATTCATATAAGTCAGATCTAACATCCATATACATCATTAGTACAAAGCATAAATAGATCTATCTATCTATATCAAATCACTTAGCAAGTAAGGACATAAACACATCAACACATTGCACAAAGCAGAGCAACAAAACATAAATGTGGTTCACCCCCACCCTGGGGCTACATCCACCAACTCTTTTTCTTTATTATCTTTGTCAAGCTTCTTACAGTCACACAGCATCAAAATCCTACTCCGTAGAAGATAAGAGATCTGCGCGCACTCCTCCAGATCCTCCTTCTTTGATATAGGGTAAAGCACCAAGCCTTCTTAAAATTACTTGCATGTAGCTCTGCAAGTCTCACACAGTATGCATAGAGAACTTACAATCCTTCAATCACATAGATCTAACACTTAGCCATTCGTAACTTCCCTTTTCTTACATTTCCTAGACATCTATTTATACTTTACAAAATAGGCCTAAGCATGGGTAAGCCCATGAGCCGACATCCCATGCCTATTACATAATCCCAAATCCCAAAAAGGACCCAAAAAGGGGCCGATATCCCACGATATCTACTTCATCTTGCGCTCTTCCTTCGACAGGCTATCAAAGTCCCAAAATAGGTCAAACTTGACCAAGGGTCTCCCCAAAACTTGGTCAAGGGCCAACAAGCCCCCAACACACACTTGTGACTCATCCCAAGTCACTCTCATCTGGCTAGTTCTGCTTCAAAAGCCTCGAGCATGGATTGATCTGCTTCGAATTGTTGTTGTGCCACAACCTCCTATTTAGTGAACTCTTGAATGACTGCATCATTGACAGGTCCCTCCAGGCATTGTTCAGCTACAGTGATAACTTGCTCAAGTTCTTCTCCTTGGCCTTTGACTGATGTGAACAATTGGTAAGCCTTATCTTGTATAGGTTGGAGCCTTTGAGTTACTTCCATAACTCTTCTCTGGATAGTGTGGATCTGTTTCTTGGAAGTGCGTTGCTCTTGGTAGCGCTTCATTCTTACCACAACTGACAAGGGCTTCAGCTGTGCTTGTATCGTTTCGGCTTGATACTTCACCTCTTGGAGTTGCGACTCCAGTGCCTTCAGTTCTGGATTATCAGTGAGTTTCTCGTAGGTCTAGGCATTGCGATCAGTAAGTTTCTTACATTCCATAGCAAGGTATTTTATTCTCTCAATTGCGCTTCGAGCAGTTGCTTCTCTTTGATCCCTTACATCCTATGGAGTCTCGGGCACTGCGTAGAGCTCTAAGTCTGCTATGCATTGTTGTAGTTGTTGGATAGCTTCTGCAAGATTCTCTACTTGCTACATGACTCGATATTTTGCCTTTATCTCTACAACTGGCATAGAGTGAAGTGCTCTGTTGACTGCTTCTTTCACTTCGAGTTGGTATGCGAGAAACTATTATTTTCTTGCTGTATATGTGCTTTTTCTTCATTGAACTTTTCTTGGAGAGAAATATTTTCCTGTTCTGCAGCTTGACACTTCTCTACAAGTACTCTTTTCATTTGCTTCAAGTCTTGGGTGGCTTATTCTGATTCTTCTTGTGCTCGTCGAAGGAGAGCTTCGACTATATCAGCTAGTCGGTGGAGTTACGTTGGCTCATCTCACAACTTTGGTTCTCCCAATGGCAGGGGTGTAGTGGAGACTATGCGGCTAGACTGAAGGGCATGTTGTGCCCCTCAGAGTTCGATTTCAATTCTATCATACATTTCCTCCTACTTTTCTCCTTTTTTCTCTGCTATTTCTAGTGAAGCATCATTCAGGGATGCTATGATGAAGTCAAAATCATCAGAGGTGAGGAAAGTTTGCATATTGGTCATGGTGGCTTTCGATTTCTTTCGGGAAGAAGGTTTCAGGGGGGAAACCTTCCTCTTATTCAAGGATTCAACCTCATCTCTGGGTGGTGTTACTTCGCTGAGCTTCTGTTCAGCTTCTGCTTCATCATCACCCCCTCAGTTTGGTGATACTAAAGCAATATTTTCTGAGGTGCTACTTAAATTTTGGACCTCCTCAGTCTTCTTAGGTGTATTATGTTCTTTATGAGTGTCCTCTAGGATGTCAAGATCAGATAGCTCTGTAGGGTTGGTGGGGATAAGGAGGTCAGTGGACCATTCCTTAGTGATCTCCTCAAGGTCTTCTTCTGTAAGTTTATAATATGATTGGAGCTTCTCTTTATGTTCATCTGCTTGCGATGTAATGTAGATGAAGTGTTCATTTGAGCTAAACTTAATCAGGGGTCAGAACCTTTGTAAGTTGTTCAACGTCATCTAAGGATCAATTTTGATGGCTCACTTTAGCTTGAGGTAGTATGTATGAAACACAACATTCGACTACCACTGGTTGCTCATATCAGTTGAATACCACAGGGTAGTGAACTTCACGGTAAGTGGTTCAAGCAAATCGATATCTAAGAAGGTCGCTCCTTCCGGAAACTCCTAGGAAAAAAATGCAATGAGGACTAGGAGCCAGCTGAAATGGAATTCATAACCCTAATCCTATGCTTCTCAAAAATCTAGTTCCAACTGGTTAACTAGGTACTTTTCCTAGTTCATTTGTAGGCCTTCTGTGCACTTCCCTGCGAGGTCAATGACAAAGCTAGTGACCTGCGTAGGTCATTTCTTCCTTACTAACTTTCCAACTATCAGTTGACCTGCTAGGTGCACTGTTCCACTCTAGATGGAGGCTACTTTGTAGACTCTTTTTCCCATCTCAACATCGCCATATGTATCCTTGATCTTTTGTGTGAGTGCACGATCTGTGGATTTTCCTAGATAAACATCTTGTGGTTCGGGTCCATGCATACTCAATCCTGTGCTCCTATGGATCAGTGTTGGGTCAATGATAATGCGGTGATCTAGCCATAAGTAGCCACCATGGTAACATGATAGTAACAACTTGACACATGCGTTGACTTCCTGGTGTCTTCCGAAGTGTGGGATCTTCATGACATTTAGCAGGGTGGACTACGCGAGGTTCATCGTCCACGACTGAGGGATGATCTTCGAATTCTTCCCTTTTTTTCTAGTTAGGTACTTGTATGGGGCGAGCATACCATAGATATTGCGACCTTTGACGTTGAAGTCGTTGAACTTTAGTGCTGCGATATTGTACTGGTCTACTCGAACTGCACGTATCCCCTTCGGGAGGTACACAATAACTATGGTGTACTCGAAATCTCTTGGTACACTATCACAATTTACCATGCTAGCTAGAGGGGGGATGTAATTGGGCAATATGGTTGGAATCGGTTTTTCATTCACGAGGTCGTCTTTATGCTTAGTTCTCTTTTCTGCTGATGGTCGGGATGGTTTGGCTCCGTGAGTAGTCGATGGAGAGGATTGCATCGTTCTCATTGATGAAGATTGTATACCTACATACATCGACATGACTCTTTCAGTCATGAGGTCGATCAAAACTTCTTTGACAACTTTCTCTATAGCACTGAACTTGTCCGACATACACGCTCGGGGTTGGAAATCTTTGGGTTTGAGGAGTATCTTAGACACTGCAATAGGATGGATGGCAATAACACAATGATCATTGTGTAAAATCAATGAGTTTGTGGGCTCAAATTCACGATTAGCAAAAGTGTTCTCGGTGCATGGCACAACAGAACAAATAGATAACTTGGCAACGGATTGCTTGCAGTGGTCGAAAATTCTTCATTAACTCTATTATGTCCATTATGATGCGGTCCAATAGTCTGATGGCGAACCATAAATGACTTTCTTCCCATTCGAGACGTCTTCCTAATGGTTATATTGTTCCCAACAACTATATTGCTTTGCCTTGGCAAAGTTCCATGTGACGTTGTTCTGTTATCCGGACGAAGCTCAAATTTTGCAAATTTTCCTTCTGCGAAGTTCCCTCTCAAACCTTATGTAACTTGTCAATCTTAGCTCTCTTCTTACTTAGCTTTATAGATTTATTTCTAGTGAGTTTCATCTCAGTATGCCTTTTCCCATTCTGATTCTTATCTTCTTTTAGCATAGTTACTTCAAGCTATTGAAATTCTTTCCTAAGATTCGAGGGTGATACTTCTTCTTTATCTGGAACAAGTACTTCAATCTTTTGTGGTTCGTCTAGTGTTCTTGCAACTTCGACATCTAGATCTCTTGTGTTAAACAACTTCGATATGTTCTTATGTTCTTCAATTAAGTGTCCGATCCTTCTAGTCATGAAATCTTTTAACTCTTGCTTCTTTTGCTCTAAAACTTCTTCTTACTCTTTCCTTCTAGCTTGGTTTCTTTCAATCCAAGGTTTTCCTAGTAACATGGTAAATGGAGCGTTGTTATCAATAAATTTAATAATCTCAAAATCTTCCTATTTTGAAGTTCCATTGGCTTTCATAGATATTTGGGTGAGCTTTCCACATAGGTTTATCAACTTTCCTTTGAATATTCCTATTCCTCCTAATGAAGGAATCATAACAGGCCTCCCTATAGCTTCCCAAGTTCTTTTTGTTATGATATTCACCTATGTTTCTTCATCTAAAACAAGTCAATGTTGAAGTCTCCTATTCTTACTTCAATACATTCTTTTTATTTGAATACCTCTGATAAACTGATATATCGGTGATCATTCAGGGTTTCTTTCATCTGTAGCAATACTTTCTCTGATTCTTTCTGGAGTTCTACCATAATCGTAGTTTATGGATTTGCCTTATGGTTTTCTTGGCTCATGTTCATTCCTTCAAGCTTAGAAATCATTCTAGGGAAATACAATACTTCATGGTCCTTAGATTTGCAACAAAGACAACTATGTATTCTCTCGAGGCATTCCTTAGCAAGATGTCCCAGTTTTCTGCAACTGTAACAGAGGGTTAATCCTCTCTTTATTTTAAATGATTCCGAACTCTTTCTATACTGCACGCTAGGGTCATAGTAGCTAACCTACAAACATTTATTTCTACGATCTTGCATCCACTGGTTAGTCCAAACATTCTTTCTATGCATATGTATAACATATATTTCACTATTCTGATCAGATCTACACATATCAAACCTTCTTTCATCTATTAGTGCCCTGGTTTTCAAGCTAGGAAAGAATCTATCAAACATACCTAGATCCATACTTTTGAAACAAAAATTTCCACTTATCTTACTTCATAGAGAACAAATCTTTCAAATCTAGAAATGTTCACTATTCTTACCTTTATCAGAGCACAGAGCTTGCAGATCTTACCTCTTTTCTTCAAATCTGACCTCTTTTCTTGGCACAAATCTTCACAGGTCAAGTAGAATGTTGCGCACTAGGGAAACATATCTATGTATGGAGATTTCACAGTTTTTGGATGGATCTTTGCACAAAGCTTCTTCTTCCTTAGCTCCCAACAATCACAGTTTTAGGTCTCGACAACGAAACCATTTGTTGGCATAGGGATATAACCAGGGTTCAACACTACAATAGTGCACCAAAAAAACCATAACTACCGGCCCTTTCAACAACACCTACAAATCAGATGAAGTCTCACCCAAGGTAGAGGCAGGGGTGGCTGCAGGACTCAGGTGTCTGGAACCTTAGTTGGGACATAGATCTGTGATTATAATACTTAACAGAGCACTTAGCATCGACAATTCATCAATATTTAACCACTATCTACTCCGCAGATAAAACAGAGCATCGTATCATTCATTCATATCTGATCTATCTAATCACTTATCATAGAAAAGTAGGTTATATCTAACACATTCAGGCACTAGCACATTCATATAAGTCAGATCTAGCATCCATATACATCATTAGCACAAATAATAAATAGATCTATCGCTATATATCAAAGCACTTAGCAAGTAAGGACATAAACACATTGCACAAAGAAGATCAACACAACATATGCGTGGTTCACCCCCACCTTGGGGATACGTCCACCAACTCTTCTTCTTTATTATATTTGTCAAGCTTCTTACAGGCAAATAGCATCAAAATCCTACTCCGCAGAAGACATGAGATCTACGCGCACTTTGCCAGATCCTCCTTCTTTGAGCTAGGGTAAATCACCAAGGCTTCTTAAAATTACTTGCACGTATCTCTACAATTCTCACACAGTATGCACAGAGCACTTACAATCCTTCAATCACATAGATCTAACACTTAGCCATTCGTAACTTCCCTTTTCCTACATTTCCTAGACATCTATTTATACTTTACAAAATAGGCCTAAGCAGGATAAACCCATGGGCCGACATCCAATACCCGTTACATAATCCCAAATCGCAAAAAGGACCCAAAAAGGGGTCAAGATCCCGCGATCTCTACTTCTTCTTGCGCTCCTCCTTCGACAGGCTGTCAAAGTCCCAAAATAGGTCAAAATTGACCAAGGGTCTCCCCAAAACTTGGTCAAGGGCCAATAATGACTCATTATTTTCTTTTCATGGTTGATAAGAAGTAAACATGGATGAACTCCAAAGTGGTCCCCTTATGGCGAAATCCCTCATGGGAAGATGTTTTGTGGAGTGAGAGAACCCATGCTTAGTTGTGGAATAATGAGATGAAGGAAAGTGAATTTGTTAGTAAAACTATCCTAGATGGATAGTGCTTGTCATGTCGTTTCCAGTGGTATGTGGAACACCACATAACTCCTCATGGTTAGAGAGTTATGACCATATGAAGTTCGAGAACCCCTCATAAGTCTTATAGAAGCCCCCAAGAGTAAAATTTATTTGCAAAAGAAATTATTTTAAATGAAGAAGCCCTAAAATAAGGAAAGTGTAAGGCTACATGAAGATATAAATAAGAGGCAAAGCTCACTCATTATACACACACTTGTACATATTGTATATCTATTTTCTTGTGTAAAGCTTCTTGTAAGTACTTTTGGATATACGCAGATTTTCTGTGTACAAGGTGCGTACATGTTGATTTATACACGGGCTATCAGTGTATTAGGGTGCGTACATGTTGGTAAATCCATGGAAACTTGAAGAGATGAAGATGCATAGATTCTAGATTCTGAGATCAAGCTCCCAGGAAGGTCTAAAGTGCTCAGATACATCAGATCCATCCATTGGCTCAAAAGGTATGTCTTATTTCTATGAATAGTTGGATTTTGATGTATGCATGAGGAATGACAATGGATATTTGAGAATTATCCCTAGAGAGACTAGTGACTACATGGGATCTTTTGTATAAGTCAGATACACAAAAATATAGTGTTGGTATATTTATCATTGATACTTCTTGTTGAGGCACATCTTGTGTTTCTTGGCATATAGCTAAGGGTATTTATGGTACATGGATGAGAGCTTGTATTTTTGTAGTGGTTGATGTATTGGGAAGTTGAATATTGTTGGTCACTATAATTTCTTAATTAATTTTAAACAACCAAGTGAAACATAAATTATCAACCCAGGGAAGTCTTTTATTTCAAAGATAGCCACGCACTGTATATGCTCAATTCCGAAAGCATCTTAGTGTTGTAGTAAAGAAATTATACTAATTATTTCTGCTGAAGCTCTGAATTAAATCACAGGAAAGTAACCTCCCTATTGCAATTCCTTAAAGATCAATCTAAGAATCCTAGATTACATTAAAATAACACTTGCAATGGGAAAGAACATATATTCTGCAATCAGAGAACAAGACCCTTACTCTCAAACAGAGACTTCAGCATTAACACTCTTTTTATGAAAACAATAATGTAGAAACAATTAACTCTATCTAACAGAGAACAAAGCACTTAGTTCCTTTCTGTCTAAGCAGGAGCCTTGAGCCTTACTTCTGTTTTAGCACACTTGTGAAGTTGAGGTCTACAGAGAACAGGGCAGTCTGATT